>ML266543.1:62897-87770 GCA_005239495.1 Nicotiana undulata
GGGTTTTTGTGCTAATTTTTTTCCCCCCCCCCCAAACCCCCCCCCCCCCCCCAAAAAAAATTACTACAAAACGCTAAAACTAGTGTGCTATTCGTACATCATAGTAGGCCAAAAGACTTTGGTATAACATAACGGCTACTCATCTTCGGAAAAAACACGATATCAAGGAATAGCTTATCTCAAAAAACACAAAGAGAAGTGCATCAAAACATACTCCACCAAGCATAACGTACAATAGGATATGATATATTCGGCAAATATACCTACCATGACAACCAACTCCAGACAATTTCTTAGGGCATAAGAGTTACAACCCCATGAGAGGGAAAAGTAAGAGAGGAAAAAGAGATGATTCAAAAACAAATATGTGTCCGTACCTACTACATCATAAAAACGACAGTTGCCATCCATGGACCCCACAACGCCGCCCTGCACCAATTAAAACCAATAAATTAACAGAACTGCATTAAAAGATATGGCACAATTTTTAAAAGTGTAACAGCAATGCACAATCAAACCTTTCCATCGGGACAATAACAAACAGCAGTCACTATTTCTTTTACATCAGTCCAATCAATTACTCGGCAACCATGCACCTCCCAGAGACGTACTTTCCCATCTATTGAACCACTAATGAAAAAGTTATCATCCGCTGGATTGAATTCTACACAAGTGACTGCACATATAACACGGCATTTAGAGATTGGTAAGAAGATCATCTACCAACTGAAAGATCATAGGAAATACTTCAATATGAAAAGTAAGTGCAAGCTCACCATAATTATTATGTGAATAAACGCCAAGGCATTGATCGTGCCCTACTTGCCAGAGACGAGCTGTTTTATCAACTGAAGATGACAGCAGATACTGCAGAAAATGATGTCCATTACAAGAATTACAGTGTGTTCACATTGGATACCACAAAAGACATACTTGAACCAGAAAGATATTATACTAACCCCATTTTTGGACCATGAAAGGGCCAAGACCTCACCCTTGTGTCCATGGAACTCATGCAATGGCTTCTCCAATATCTGGAAAATCTTTGGCGGGAAGACGACGCAAGCTGATTCCGACGACTTTTTCATGATTTTTGACCCATTAATTTTCTCTCTATTGTCGTTCAAAGAAGCTAGTTTTGACATATGAGTCAGTGAAAAGTATAAACAAGATGGGTCACTATCCTGAACATTCAAGTTGCTTGGAATTTCATCTGCAATCAGCTTCCAAATGCGGACCATGCCATCTTTGCCGGCACTTGCTAGGTATTGGCCACAAGGACTAAACTTCATTGTTGAGATTGAGCCCTCATGTGCTAAGAACTCTTGCCCTGTGTAAAGTGAGGATAGTTCTTTTGACTCCTTACTACAAGTGTGGACCCGAACTCTATGAATGTGATTTCCTGGCTTCAAATTGGAGTCCTTAGCCTTCACTTTGTCTCCTATTGACCTCACCTTATTATGGGTTGCAACAGTGAGCTTTTGAAGCCAACTTTTTTTAGTTTTTGTCTTAGCATCAACTGTATCAATTCCATCTGGTACTCTCCGCAGAAGCTTCTGAACCAAAGGCGACGACCCAAGAGTTCTCTGAAACTCTTCGGCAGTGAACAACCTGTTTGAACCTACTTCACGTACTTGGCTAAGTGTACCATCCTGACCAAATTCATCCACAACGAACTCTACTCCGCTGTCCAAATTCCTAATTTTGCAATGCAATCCCGCCTTTGTTGCATCATCATCCTCGTCCATTTCGAATGCTTCATTAGACTGGGAAGAGTGAGAAGACCGACCTGAGAAACAACTGTCTTTAGAATCTGAATTCGCCAGCACAGTCTCACCACTATCCCTAATTCTATTTACACCACTCTGTTCATCATGTCCATCAGGTCTGACCCAACTCGAATTCGAACCTATCCATTTCAAAAATCTATCACGACGCACATCAACACTTTCTAAATCTTTATTCCAAAACTCATATCCTAAAACACACTCATCACCCCCATCACGAGTGCACGCCTCGTTGCAATCAGAACCCAAATCAGAGACAGAAGTGATGTCATCACGGCTATCAAAGAAACATTCTTCTTCACTGTCACTACAACTTCCCATCATTCTTTGAACTCAAACTACAAAATCTTTGAAAGAAAATGAAAATAAAATCAGAAAAACAGCCATTTAATCAGTTAATCAACTATGCCTCAACCCCAAACTAATGGGGTCAAGAATATCAATATTCCGTGCTGGCCGAAATTTAAATTCCCAATCAAATAGTAAGGACAACTCAAAAACCAAACACAAATTTTCTACCCAAACAAAAGAAATCCACATACATAATCAATAAATAAGAAAAAAAGGCAGCCCGGTGCACTAAGCTCCCGCTATGTGCAGGGTATGGGGAAGGGCCGGACCACAAGGGTCTATCGTACGTAGCCTTACCCTGCATTTCTGCAAGAGGTTGTTTCCAGGTTTGAACCCGTGACCTCCTAGTCACATGGCCACAACTTTACCAGTTATGCCAAGGCTCGCCTTCAATCAATAAATAAGAAAATGAAACAAAATTGAGTATCCAAATCCACAAATATGAGCATAACAATCAAAAGCTAAGGTCTTGTAAAAGACTAATAAGTGTTAAACCAATCATAACAAATATTATAGAATAATTCATCACAATTTGAAAAGGGGGTTAAAAAAATACAATCAATATGTGGTCAACGCACAAGAAATAACTAAAACATTATGCTAATCAATTCTACAACTAAAATGACAAAAAATCACCATTTTCAGCATAAAAGAAGAGACTTTTCCTACCTGAACTGCCATGAAATTAACCTATCATCACAACTTCTAGAATAATTCTATCATATTTTGAAAAGACGGTTCATAAAATATAAACAACAACAACCCAGTATAATCCCACTAGTGGGGTCTGGAGACGGTATAGTGTACGCAAGCCTTGCACCTGAGGCTGTTTCGGGAGACCCTCAGCTCAGAGATAATAAGGGTTCATAAAATATACTAATCAATAAATGGTCAACACACAATAAGTAACTAAAACAATATGCTAATATCATTCTCTAACTAAAATGAACAAAAAATCACCCTTTTCAGAAATAAAAACAAGATTTTTCATACCTGAACTGCCATGAAATTATGGAAAATCCCCCAGAAATCAGTTCACATAAAGGCTGATCTACTATAATTAAAAATCAAGACTGAGCACCAAAAATTGGACCAAGTAAGAAAATCTCAATAAGAAAAGAAACCGATTTCGACGAAAAGGCAAAGCCACAAGGAGGAAGGTGAGTCGTTTTGTTATTTTGTTCTCTCTATTTTTGGTGTCACTTTCAATTTTGATGAACAAAACCAACGCCACTGTATATGTATATATGTATATTAATTAGGTGACAGTTTTAACCCCCGACATGATGTGTCCGTTCAACTAACAGTTGTAACTTTTGCGATTTTGGGTGCTACATAGTTTAAAATTTCACAATTTCGAATATTAGTGGGCGTTTGGACATAAAGAATCGTAAAATTCAAAAAAAATAAACAAAATCAAGCGAAAATGATATTTGAAAACTAGAGTTGTGTTTGGACATGAATTTTTGGTTATTTTTCAAGTTTTGTGAGTAATATGAGTGAAAGTTTTGAAAAATAGTTTTTTGGAGTTTTGGATCGGTTTAAAATTTCACAAGTTCGAATTATGGGTGTTCATGGTTCAGTTTGAATCGTTTTTTCCCTAAAAAGAAATCAAACCAAGTGGCTTGATTCTTCAAATATTAGAACTAAACCAAATTAAACCAATTAAATTGGTCTTTTATCAAATCAATTTTTGTCGATTTTTTGGTTATTATCGGGTTTTTCCTTAAATATAAGACATACACTACCAAACACATATTCCATAGACTATATTTTCAATGTGACACTATCAAACCCAATCGCTCTTTAAGATATCTATCATTTACTAAGATTTATTTATGATAATTGAATCAAATAGTGATGAACAACTTAAGTACTCAATTAAAAATCAATTATTTTTAACATAAAATAAAATCTTGTATTTAGCAAAAAAAAAATTACCAATCAAACTAGAATATAAAGGTAAAGAATTAGATTATTATAATAATTATTATAGCAAAAGAGACAAGAATAAAAATACAAGCGACTAATATGTATCTATATATATATATAATAAATTTAAATAGGTACTTTTATAGTCGGTTGGTTTGGTTTTTAAAATTCAAAACCAAATCAAACCTAAAAAGTATCGATTTTTGGCTTGGTTCGATTTTTCAGGTTTTTATGAACACACCTAATTTAAATATTAATTAAACCCAAAAACAAAAATCTCCGGTCTCATTTTATTTGGATTTAACTCGGCACAAAGTTTAAGGAATTTTTTTTCATCTTAGTGTGTGTACGTTCTTCGTGTTTTAAAAAAAAAAATCAAGATGCATTTGGTATTATAAAATAAAAATTAACACAACATTCAAGTTTCAAAATTTTGGACCTAGTCTAGTGGTTCCTCCTCCAATTATTCTAGTACTTGATTCATTAAACAAAAACGTTACTCCCTCCGGTCCAAAATAAGTGATTTTTTTTACATGTTTTCACGCAAATTAAGAAATCCACCTTTTAGCATTAATTAGCAATGAAATTAACTATATTAACATTTACTACCCCACATAAATACTCCTAATACATACTCTAATACTATTTACTCCAAAAGCAATATGGGAAAAACAATAATTAATTCATTCTTGAAATCTGGAAAAATCACTTATTTTGGACCACAAAAAAAAGGCCAGAAAATCACTTATTTTGGACGGGAGAGAGTAAAAGAATACTATTTTATTGAAAGGTAAAAGGTGGTTCAACTGTATATGATATATCTTGTTTTAAGGAATATATTAATTATGTACGACTCAAATTTTATATATCTACTTCATTTTGTCTGTCAACATATTACAACAATTGAATAATTTAGTTTCTATAAATATTTGATTTTCAGAAAGTATTAATAGTGTCAACGAAATATGATCAATTCATCGACATATTGTTCCTATTTTATTTCATCTTGTTAAAGTATATTGTCCCTTGACTGCTACGAAGAGCTCAAATTAATTTTACATCAGAAGAACGTTATTTTGTGGAATTATGGATGAATTTTCCCATCAAAATAATATTAGAATGTAATGTTGAGAAATAAATAGATAACCCCAAAATATATTTTTTGAAAAGTAGGCTAACAATATTCTTACGAATTAATTGTTGACCAAAATGTGAGGTAACAATATATATCACCAACTGGTCCAACTCTACACACCCCTTATTCAATTCTGGCCAACTGAATGGGCGTCGCTATTTATTTAATTAAATATTGAGAGCTATACATATTAATTAATATATTGTTTTCGATATAAAATTATGAAATAAATATTACGCGTGGACCATAGTTGTTTACCTCGAAAATAGTAGTAACAATTATATTTGATTTATGGTTCTAAAGATATGTGATTTATTCCAATAGTAGTAAATAAACAAGCAATATTAAGTGTATGTGAGAAGAAATGATGAACCAACCAAGTGTTGCTAAGGCAATAGGGACCTCGAGCTTGATATTCTCGGGGGTCTCGCGGTGAGTTAAGAGCAATAAAGTAAGAACAATAAAGCTGAGGAAAAAATTTGAGCACAGTAAACGAGAAAAGTAGGATAGAATATTCTATTGGCAGTGACAAGATGATCTTTACGAATGGTTGGGGTCCCCTTTATATAGGAGGGGAAATCCCAAATAAGATATTTTCTTCTTTACAGTAAAAAGTCATATTGGTACAGCTGTATAATCGCCTAGTACGGATTCGTACGAACCAATCCTGAAATTTGTGCCTTGACCTATATGCCCTTGAGAAATTTCCGCTCTTTCTTAAGTGATATCGAAATTAGGGCTGGGCATATATCGGGTATAACCAATAACCCAAACCGAACAAAGCTTATTGGAGTATTGATATTGGGTTAACGGTTCAGTAACGGTTTTGTATTTTTTTACTATTGGATTATCGGTTCGGGCAACGGTTTGCCCAATTTCTTAACGGGTTAACTGATAACCCAATAAAATTTAATAAAATTAGGATTTTACCCTTAAGTATATAAATATCTAGGGCTTCATTCTCTCTTTTTCTCCCAATTTTCCCGGCCACATTCAAGATTGAAGTTTCACAGTTCACTCTTCAGACTCTGATTTAATTCTTGAACACTCATTCTTCAAAATTCAAAGTACAACCACATTCTTAGAATCTTAGCATAAGTTTGTATTCCAAAAGTACTTCTTTGTTAAGAACAAATTTCGTTCTTTTCATTTGAGTTTTACAGTAGAATTCAATAATAAAAATATAGGATTTTTGATTGTTTTTTATTCTTTATTTTGTGTTCATATTTTAGTACTATGTTTGTACTTGTTAATTTTAAGGTGAAATTGCTACTACTTTGTATTGTTATTAATGTATTTGGACAACTGGTGCTGAAGAATTAACACTATTTCATTTGTGTTTGGACAACTGTTGAATTACTAGTACTCTTGTTGCTCTTGCTACAGTTGGACTCTAGAAAATGACAATGATCTCTTGATTATGGTTTGGCAGGAAACCAAAAAATTGTAATTTATGTTCTTGTTAACTAATATTTCCAGTGAATTGGAGATGAAATGCTTGTGGAGTTGTAGTATCAATTTTTGAGATTGCACATGTCATGAGTTTGTCAAAATGAAACATGCTACAAATATTAGTTGTGGCTAGAACGTAGAATTGAGTAGTATACTATATGTGAATTCTTTTTTTTTTCTTAACTCGAGTGAATTGTCTTCTCTTTTTTGCTTAACTCTTGATTGAGTTATCTTATCGGGTAAACCGATAACCGAACCGATAACGATTGATAACTGATTAACTGATAACCGAACCGATAATGATCGATAACCGATTAACCGATAACTAATATCTTATCGATTTGGTTATCGGTTTATCATATTTGTAAACTGATTACCGATATGCTAAACCGATAATGTTCATAATCGAACCGAACCGACCAATGCCCACCCCTAATCGAAATGATACTGCCTCGGGGTAGGTCGTGTCAGGCCTTCGATTTGCTCTCTCGAGGTGTGCATTTTCAGATCGGGTTCGACCCTTACTTCGAGTCGTCCGAACTCGCGCTCGCAACGCAATTGAGGCTTCGAAATCGGACTCTCTGATTTCGCCCATATACAATGGTATATATGTTATGCAACACTCCACTTTTAGAGTCGGCGTTCTTTATCATTCACTACTTAAATATTTATTTATTATCGAGTCGACTATTCGTTAAAAAATTCAAACTTTTAGTATTTACTTAAATATTGTGAGTTACATATTAATTAGTACATAAATTAATTAATATATTATTTGCAAAATCACACCGATATTAAATTATGAAATAAATATTACGCATGGACCATGGTATATGCTATGCAACACTCCACTTTTAGAGTCAGCGTTCTTTGTCAATCACTACTTAAATATTTATTTATCATAAATAAAGAAGAATCTATTTGGCAATTAAATGTATAATCTTGTTTGAATCATCGTATTACCACCATTAACATAATTGAATTAGTCTTCTTTCTTATACTACTAATTTGTACGAAAATATGTCATGTCAGCACAAGCGCGTGTTAATATCTGATGTTTGACCCCAATATAATTATAGATTTTCGTCTTCATATGGAGTATTTAAAAAAAGAAGTAAAATTCTAAATAAAATAAAAAATAAAACAACAACAACATCAACAAAAGGTTTGTTATAAATAGAATTTTATTTAGAGTAAATGTCTATCTTTTAGAAAGTTTTTTTTATGACTAAGTCATTTTTTCTCTATAAATAAAGAAGTAAAATCATATTGTAAATTATCCTAAAATTCAATAAACATTCCTGTCTATGCAATATTGTTTTCTTATTTTATTGTTTTCTTATTTTATTGTTTGATAACAAGGTTGAAATAGTTGCCTCTTTCTTTGGTCAAAATACAGTTGCTGTTTACTACTCTATGACTTTCCATTTTATTGCGGGACATTTTAGTTTAGAGTTTACATTGACAATATAATTTCTTTTAAATATTATTAGGTAAATTAATCTACAGACTATGACAAGAGGTAACATTTCATATCAAAATTGATATGATAACTTTAGAAAAATAGAAAAATAATATGTGATAACTACCTAAAATGATTATTATTATTTTTTGTTAAACTTTTATTTAATCAAGTAAGAATATTTATATTCGCTAGTTCTTTTGGATTCCAGAACTAGATCCTGTCTATTACAACTTTCTGACTACTCAGCTAATCTTTCCAATTCTTTATGCCATTTTTCTTCACTCTGTCCCGTGATATGCAACTCCAAAGCTATGTCTTTGAGCCTCCGCCTGCAATTGATTGTTTTCCCTTGGAATCTTCTTTTGTTCCTCTCTGCCCAAACATGATATACCATTGTTGTGAACAAGAATATTAGTACTTCTCCTCGAGCTTTGTTGACATTCCTTCTCTTCAACAATTCAATTTCCACTTCCCAGTTACCAACTTGATGATCTTCATTCAGTCATAGTAACAGATTGGACCATATTGTTTTGGCATAAACACAACCAAACTATAAATGCTCCATTGACTCTTCCTCATTCGTATCACATAGTACACATTCATTTGCAACTATAATGCCCCATCTCCTTAGTCTATCTATTGTAGCCAATCTCCTGTGCACTGCTAATCATAGAATGAATATGTGCTTTGGAATTGCTTTGGAGCCAGTTATAATTTTCTTCTACCAAGTTTTATGAAATTGAGGTCTCATAGCAATATATAGCTTTTTAATGCTAAACTTGCCATTTCTGTAATACTGGTTCAGCTCAGTACTTGAGTGTTTTTCCATAAACCATTGTCTGCTATCAAAAATCTTCCTAACAAGCCAGCATGCTTGTTTAGGAGTCCCCATTGCCATGCTATCTTGCCCTTTGATATAGTAGCTATGAACCCATTGTATTCATATTGTATCTTTCTTTGCACTAATAGCCCATAACAACTTACACAATGCAGCTTTATTCCATGTATAAATGTCTAGTACATTTAACCCCCCTGCTGAAACCGAATACAAACTGTGTCCCATGCAATTAAGGCTCTCTTTGATAACTCACTCCTCCCTGTCCACAAGAAAGTTCTACAAGCTGAAACTATAAGCTTGAGAATTTTCTTTGGCAGTAGAAACACTTGTGCCCAGTAAGTGTGATGACCCAAAAGGTCATCTTGTGCTAATTTAACTAAAGTTGTGTTCCGAGGACCCGAAAGCCTCCGTTAATCTCACATCGATATGTGTGCGTAGCCCGGGCGTGTAGCCGGGAAGCTTTTATGTGAAACTTGGTGAAAATAGAAATTATAGTAATTAATTGAATACAGTTGACTTTGGTCAACATTTTTGGTAAACGAACCCGGACCCGTGATTTGACAGTCCCGGAGGGTCCGCAGAAAAATATGGGACTTGGGAGTATGCCCGGAATCGAATTCCGAGGTCCCAAGCTCGAGAAATGAATTTTTAAAGAAAATTGTTTTCTGAATAATATAAAGATTTTTGAAAATGAATTTTGATGTAAAAACCGTGTTACCGGGCCCGTATTATGGTTTCGGAGCCCAGAATAGATTTAATATATGTTATATGAGTTATCTGTGAAATTTGGTGTAAAACATACTTGAAATGACGTGTTTCGGATCAAAATTGGAATAATTGAGCCTTATGAAGTTTTAAGAAAATTCTATGAGTTTTGAGGTTTAATTCATTGATTTTGATGATATTTTGGTGATTTGAATGCTTGAATAAGTCCGTAAGATGATTTGAGAGTCGTGGTATGTTTTTGGTTTTGAGCCTCGAGGGCTCGGGTGAGTTTCGGGTAGCTAACGGGGTGTTAAAAGTATGAAAATCTGGTGTTTTACTTCAGTTTTCTGGTGTCTGGTGCGTGTCTCTATGTGATCGCATAGTACTGGGTTTGGGAGAGGTCGCAGATGCACTATGTGATCGCAATCTCCTCTCTGTGATCACATAGTGTAGTAGGAGGTCGGGGGGCTGGGGTAAAGTACTCTGTGCGGTCGCGTATAGTGAACCGCGATCGCATAAGGTGAGGTTATTGCGTTCTGCGATCGCGTAACCCTTTCTGCGATCGCATAGGGTCAGCCAGTCCTCTTCTGCGATCGCGTCTCCTCTTCTGCGATCGCAAAGTGTATTTTCGCCCAGCTATTTTAAAGACCCAAAACAGAACCCATTACGGGATTTTCACAATTTGCTCCATCTTCTTTTTCTTCACAACCCCCTTAGCCATCTTTGAAGACCTCCATCACCATAGCTTCATAGGTAAACAATTCCAACTTCATTTTCCTTCTATTTTCATCAACTATCACTAGAATCTAGGTCTAAAAATATGAAATCAAAGTAGAAATTAGGGGTTTTGGGTAGAGTTAGGGTTTATGGGATTTTGGGTAATTCAACCTCAATTTGGGGTCAAATTTCAAAATAAATCATATATTTGAACTCGTGGGGGTATGGGTAATCGGGTTTTGGTCCGAGTCTCGTGTTTGGACCAAGTGGGCCCGGGGTCGAATTTTGGTATTTTTGGAAGAATGCTAGGAATTGTATATTTAGGCTAGGGGATTGTATTAATGAGTCAATATTGATGTTAATAAGTTAATTATGTCTAGATATTGTCGTTTTGGAGTTGAATTCAAAAGAAAAGGCGGTGTTAGAGACTTGAATTGCTATTCTTGGACCCGAGGTAAGTGTATTGCCTAACTTTGGTGAGGGAATAGGTATTGTGCCCTATGTGCTATGTGTGTCATCATGTTCAATGCATAGGTGAGGTGACGAGTACCTATGCCTTGTGTGTCACGTATGCCCGTGAGTCCGTTTTGCTTAATTAATTGTTACTACCTCAATGATCAATGTGTTATGAAATAGTTCTTTTGAGAAGTTATGTACTCGTAAGGAGTTGGTTATAGCTGAGACTCTTGCCGGAAAAATGTGTTGATTTGGTTGTTATTCCCCATGTCGGGTGGTTATGAATTGAAATTTCGGTAATTGATTTTCTTGCCAATTTGTTATTTATTGTTGATATTACTTGGGTGAGGAAGAGAGTAAAGCACGAAGGGTGATGTCGTGCCATTCATTCATAATATTCATTTATTTATCATTGCAATGTGAGGAAGAGAGTAAAGCACGAAGGATGATGTCGTGTCATTCATTCATATTATTCATTTATTTATCACTGCAATGTGAGGAAGAGAGTAAAGCACGAAGGGTGATGTCGTGCCATTCATTCATATTATTCATTTAATTATCATTGCAATGTGAGGAAGAGAGTAAAGCACGAAGGGTGATGCCATGCCATTCATTCATATTATTCATTTATTTATCATTGCAATGTGAGGAAGAGAGTAAAACACGAACGGTGATGTTGTTCCATTCATTCATATTATTCATTTAATTATCATTGCAATGTGAGGAAGAGTAAATCACGAAGGGTGATGTCGTGCCATTCATTCATGTTATTCATTTAACTATCATTGCAATGTGAGGAAGAGAGTAAAGCACGAAGGGTGATGACGTGCCATTCATTCACATTATTTATTTATTTATCATTGCAATGTGAGGAAGAGAGTAAAGCACGAAGGGTGATGCCGTGCTATTCATTCATATTATTCATTTATTTATCATTACAATGTGAGGAAGAGAGTAAAGCAGGAAGGGTGATGTCGTGCCATTCATTCATATTATTCATTTATTTATTAGTGCAATGTGAGGAAGAGAGTAAAAGCACGAAGGGTGATGCCGTGCCATTCATTTCATTTATTCATTATTGCACTGTGAGGAAGAGAGTAAAAGCACGAAGGGTGATGCCGTGCCATTCATTTATCTGTTTTATTTATTGTTTTCGATATCTCATTTTGCTTCATACTTGTTACCCCCTTACCTGTTCCCGTATTACTTGTTTATCTGTTAAATATATGTTACTTCCCTGCTATATCCTTGGTAGAACTGTACATGTAGGCTATCGTTGTCGTGTCTAGCCTCGCCACTACTTCGGTCGGGGTTAGGCTCGGCACTTACTCAATACATGAGGCCGGTTGTACTGATGCTACACCTGCACTTCTTTATGTTGTGCAGATCCCGCAGCCGGACCCAGTGGACACTGATAGAGGGAGTATCCTTCAGTCCACTTCGGAGATTTCAAGGTAGATCCACAGACGTTCGTGGGCCTTGGCGTCTCCTCTACCCTTATCTTTCTATTCTGTCTTGTTTTGTTCTTAGTTCTGAGACATTTATGTATTAGTTTCTTCAGACTTTGTATTTAGCACTCTTATAGACAAGTTCGTGAGTTAGTGACTCCAGGTTCTGGGATTGTTGCAATGGATCGTATTATGTATTATCACTTAGCCTCGAAATCTATCTACTTTTGTTGTTAAAAATTATGAATTGTTTCTAGTTATTTCTGTTAATTCTGTATTAAGATGATAGTATAATTTTACACGTTGGATTATCTAGCGGGTTCAACGTTAGACGCAGTCACGACCTGAAGGTGGGATTTCGGGTCGTGACAGTAAGTCTGCATTTCAAAGATTACACTTTTCAGCAATTGGAGTCTTCCACTGTATGATAGTAACTTAGTAGTCCATCAATTTATCCTAGTTGTAATCTTCTCAATCAAAGGCATAAACTGTTGAACTGTCAGCTTCTTTGAAGATAATGGAACTCCAAGGTACTTAAATGGTAACTCCCTTAGTGTAAATTGCATCTCGTCCAAAATCATTTCCTTAAATTCCCTTGCAACCCCTGCAATGCATAAAGCACTCTTCTCCATATTAGCCTTAAGACCTGACACTTCTGAAAAATGGTTGAATCTGTCAAGTAACAATCTGATGGACACCTTATCTTCTCTACAACATAGAATCAAATCATCTGCAAAGCATATGTGAGTAATGTTGTTTCTGGAACACCTCGGATGATGATTGAAATCGGGATTATCTTTTAACCTCTTCAATGCCTCTATTCAGATATTCCATCACCAAAACAAATAGGTAAGGAGACATTGGGTCTCCTTGCCTTAACCCCTTCTTCCCCTTAAATTTGGTTGTTAAACCTCCATTTAGAATCATGAGTAGCTAACACTAGATACACAAGTCATTATCAGCTCCACAAACTTAGCAGGCATTCCATACTCTATCAATATCATTCTTAGGAAAGGTCACTCAACTGAATCATAAGCTTTCCTTATGTCTACATTTTGAGTGTATCCCTTAACCAACTCATGTGCAATAATTACATTGTCTAATATATTTCTCCCTTCTATAATGCTGACTGAGAGGCTCCCACAATTGAGTCAACTACCAACTTCAACTTTGATGTGAGAATTCTTGAAATGATTTTATATATAGTTGTGCAACAATCAATAGGTCTAAACTCTTTGACAGATTTTGGGCTGGCAACCTTAGGAATCAGTGTTATAGTTATGCAATTAACACTATGAAGCAACCTCCCATTGCTAAAGAATTCTTGAACAACTTGTTTAACTTCTTCTCCAATTATATGCCAGTATTCTTTGAAAAACTCTGCTAGAAAACCATTTATCCCTGGTGCCTTGTCATTTGGTAGCTCCTTCACTACCTTATCTATATCTTCCGTTGTTACTGGACTGCTAAGCAATTGTTGTTGTTCCTTTGTGAGACAGTGTCCATTCCTTGTTGTTTCCAGATCAATCCAGGGAATTGCACTTGCTGAAGTACCTAATAAACTTTAGAAGAAACTTTTGAATTCTTTTTCAATCTGCTCTGGCTCTGTTACCCTTCCTCCTTGTTCACTATAAATGGAAGCAATTTTGTTCCTGGTTTGTCTATTCTTTAGTTGAGCATGAAAGAATTTAGAATTTATATCTCCTGATTTTATCCACACTGCTCTGGACCTCTGTCTGAGTACTTGCTCATTTACCCTTTTCCATTTTTCAGTTTTCATAATCACTTCTCTTTCCTGCTCAATTAATTGTTGGTTGAGAGGATCATCATCCAGTTTTCTTTGAATGTTCTGCAGCTCCATTCTGAGGTTCCCAATCTTCTTCTCCAATGAGTCCATATCCTTGTTCATCTGTCTAGTTCTAGTTTGTAGCCTTTGCAATTTAACCCATATAGAGTACATAGTATGCCCTTCAATTCTTTGGTTTCATACCTCATTCACACTCACTTGGAACTCCTTTTGATGTAACAAAATATTGTACATCCTAAAAGGTTTTTGCATGTGATTTTTTGCCACATCAGTGTTTATCACAATAGGTGAGTGATCAGAAATACCTGGTAGATCATGTACAACTTCTAGGCTGCTGTATTTTGTAAGCCAAGAAGCATTCCCAAACACCCAATCAATATTACTATAGATTCTATCCCATGCATCTCTTTTATTGCACCATGACCCCTGACATCCTTTTCTATTCAATTGCCCCACTCCAATATCCTTGATACAATTTTAAAAATCTATTAGTTTAGTCTGATGTATAGGTTGACCATTTATTCTATCATTAACAGACAGCACACTGTTAAAGTCTCTTATCACCATCCAGGCCTCCTGCATTGTGCTATAAATCTTCCTTAGTTGATCCCATAGCTCCCTACTTTCATGAACTTTGTTTTTGCCATACACAAAAGTGATGTAACATGAAAATTGTGTGCCCTTCTCCTTCACTTGGCAATGAATAACTTGAGTAGTGACCATCAGAATCTGTACCTGAACCAAACTGTCCTTCCAGAATAACTATAGTCTGCCAATTGGACTTGTCTGCTCATCTGAAAATACTTGGAAATCTTTTCCAAACCTTCTTTTAACTTTGCTAACACTCCTAGGCTTTATCTTTGTCTCAAGGTAGCCTAGTAGAGTAATTTTGTATTTCAGCATAAAGTCCTTGAGTTCTCTCTGCTTATAGGACTTATTCAGCCCTCTTATGTTCCATGAGCTTATTATCATTGGGGAATTTCTCATTGAGGCCAATCCTTTCAGTCACTTTTGTAGTGCTGCAATCCTCTTGTATTCTCAAGGTGTTGTATCTATTAGTCATTAACATCTTCTCTACCTCATTCTCATTTAATACTCTCGTACTTTGCACTTGCATTTTCATCTTTTGCTTTCCTTTGGATCTTTGCTGTGGCTGGAATGCATCTTCTTGTTCAGCAGGTTGTTCTACATTATTTTGTTCTTCTCTTTGTTCCTGCAACTGCTCATTTGTCTCCCCTTCCTGTGGTTTTCCTGTCTCTTGTTGTTATGTTATTCCTGCTTGCTCAACATTAGTTTTTACTTTCCATTGTGTCTTCTTCTTCTGTTGCTTGAATCCCCCTTGTCTTTGTTGCTTCTCCATCTTGTATTGTTGTTTCTCTATTGGGGACTTTTCACAATTAACATCATGCTTGCCTATTTGGAAACAAACTTCACAAAAAAAAGGTCTCCATTCATATCTAGGGCTTGTTCCCTATATTTACCATCAGCCTCCTCAATTAACATTGTGTCTGGCAAATCCTGAGAGACATCCATTTCAATTAGCATTCTAGCATAGGATATTCTATCACCCTCTGTCGTTAATCAATCATATAGGTTTTCCTAAATAACTTGCTATTCGAACTAAGTTCTCTTTTGTCCAATATTCAACTTGTAGTCCTAGAAATAACACCCAGATTGGAACATTTCTCGTCATCTCTTTACTCATTTGAAATGTAGGCACCCACTGCTTCAATATCATTAGTCGATTATTAAAGGTGTATGGTCCTTTCTGAATAACTATGTTCTTATCATCTTCAGATTCAAATCTGAATACAAAATACCCATCATCATGAAGAAGCACCTGTGGAGTTGCTACAAAGCTCCACACGCCGTACACAAATTTGAGCATATTTTTGAATGATGGATTTTCACCCAATACATACCCAATTAGTGTTGCATGCCATTTCTGGGTTTGCTCAGTCACTTCTCTCTGATTCAGTCGAACCACCTTAACTCCTTCTTTGATAATTGGGGGGTAATATTCCAATTACATCCCCTGTTGTTGAGATCTATTGCCTTTAACCACCTCAGCTAAGTTCGTCTATGTTCCCCCAGGATTTGGTCGTTGATTTGAGAACATAAGCTTCCTAGCTGCTGTGTTATTCTCCACTTCTACTGGTTGAGACTTCTTCATTTCATCGCATTTTGAAGCTTGCATGACGGTTGGTGCACTTCTCATTCCAGTCATCCAGTGGACTACTTGCATTTGACTTATCGTTTGTGGAATACATGACTCCGGTGTTACTTCTCCCCTCTTCTACCGCCTCCGGTTTAGTAGGCGGTGACGTTGTCTATGATTTCCGTCGAGCCATTGTGATAAGCGTATGTTAGCTATCCCTGCTTAACGTGCGCCTTCAAAGAGAACATGGTGTAAATTTTAGTTATTGGTTACTTAACAAAAGGAAATGAGTCAAAAAAAAAAAACCTAAAATGATGATCACATATAACTATTACGCACTAATGCAACACAATATTTATATTTCATTCGTCATATTTCTTTCGTTAAAAAAAAAAAGACAGTTCGGTCCACATAACCATCCCTCATTTGTTAGGGTCTATAGAAGGGCTACATCCCTAAGTGTGAAGAAAACCTACCCTGAAATTTCAATAAGAGGCCTTAAATTTTTTATAAATTTAGTATATATATTTTTATTTTTTTTAAAGTTTGAAATGAAGGTATACCAATCATCTTGTACGTATCTTGATCATTCACTCAATAGATAATTGGCTCTCACCATTTAGGATATTTGGTAACTCTACCACTAGGGCTTAGATAATATTTTTGTAACAAAACATATATTGAAGGTTAAGTTAATATTTTTATAAATCCTAATAATCTAATAATCTCAATTTGTACCATAAGTAGATGTCAGAATAATTTCAGACATTTGAAATAGTAGAAGTCGTTTTCAAAGTGAAAATGACTTAGTTCACTCTTCAATAGAAACAATCAACTCTAAAAGATACTATAAGAGACTCAGTTCTTTAATTTTTTAGTATAAAACTTGAGTTATTTATTTGAATAACCTCTGCTCATTCACAAAAAGAAAAAAAGGTGTAAAATCTAGTAATAATTTTATTATTTTTATTGTATATTAATTTGAAAAGTTTGGGCCCTTCAATTCTAGGGGGCCTAAAGTAATTACTTTAGTGGCTTCCCCCTGCAGCCGGCCCCAACAGCTGTTTCCTTGGTTCGAATTCGTAGGAAAATATTTTTTGTATTGCTCTTTCCCCTTCTTTGGTACTCCTTCCGATTCAAAATAAATATTTTCTTGTGATTCAAAATAAGTGATTTTTTCAGATTTTGAGAATGAATTAATTTTTTTTTTCTACATTGCCTTTGGAGTAAAAAGTGTTGGAGTATGTGTTAGGAGTATTTAAATGGGATAGTAAATGTTAATATGATCAATTTTGTTACTAATTAATATTAAAATGTCAATTTCTTAATCTGTGTGAAAATAACTAAAAAATTACTTATTTTAGACCATTATAATTCGTCTCGATTCTCGAACATAAATATTAGTATTCTTTTACTAGTTTTTAGTGGAGGATGGTCGTAATAAAGACATTCATATGGCCAACTTTTTCATTTATGAGAATGTTATGATATGATATGTAGTAAGGTAACCCATACTATCGGCGGTCCATTACTATCTTTTTCAGGTAATTTTGCTTTATCCATAGGCCAACCTATTGTCATTTACTAATATTTAATTTAATTAGTTGGGGTCATGCCACGTGATTGATCGTTGCCTCATTCTTTATGGTTTTTGTACCTATATTCATTAAAACTAACTTGTTTATTTTTTGAGTGATTTCAAATATCCAATTTGTCATTTTTTTCAAGTGTTTTACATCTTTAGATATTACAATAATTCGTGGTTTATTTTTGCTAACAAGATTTGAGAAAATAACATATTTTTGCTAGAAAGGGGGAAAACAATTTTTTTGAAATAGGTGTTTAACCATAAATTTTCAATTTCACTTGAAGATGAATATTTGAATTTTTTGAAAATTTTAAAAATATTATAAAATTATTTTTCAAATTTTTTACTCAAATCACTCACAAAATTCAGAAATAACCTAAAATTATAATCATATCAAAACACAACTCTAATTTCAAATTTTTGAACAAAAACACTTTTTTTCCAGAATTTTACAATTCTTATGTCCAAACTGTTAGAATCGAAAAAGTCAGGTGTCATGCGGAAGCTAGTAAAGCAACACTTGAACGACGATAAATCAAATAACAAACGAAAAATATACTAAAAGAGACAAACATTTAACGTGATTCGGCCAACTGACTTACGTCCACAGGCAGATTTGAGCAATCCACTATATAAAAAGAGAGTACAGATATCGAGAGAACAATCTCACGAAGAGGCAAATACAAGTGACACACTAATACTTGTCTCGTAAAGTTCTCCCCCTAAACATGATTCTCAAACCTCATATGACTACATTGTGAATGCTGCTGAATGAGAATGACATATCTTCAATTTATACAACTCGAAACCTTTTCTTACTAGAAAAGGGACTAGCCAAATATAAAAAAAATTATATTTTTCTTCTAAAAAAAGAAAAACACAATTAAAATAAATACATTATCGTTTCCTTCATGAAATAGGAAAATTAATTGTGGTAAAAAAATCTAACGCAAACGCCCACTTAGTCAATTGCTACAGCACATACTTAAATAACCGTTTGGACATACTTTTTTATTTTTTTTTTCTAAATCGGCATTTGTTATAAAATTTTACTTGAAAAATTTTAAAAATTTCAAAAAATTATTTTTTAAAATTTTCACTCACAAAACTTCAAAAACAACCCCCAACTGAATTTTATGTCCAAACACAACTTCAAATTTCAAATATCATTTTCACTTAGAAAAAAATTTCATAATTTTTTTGGAATTTTACAATTCTTATGTCCAAAGCCTACTTAGTTCCCGTAAATAAAGTACTGGTTAAAAAAGTAGTACTAAATAATATATTTGAAGCAATAAGAATTTAAACTAGCAAGGACAAGATGGGTTAGTTGAGTAGTGACAAATTTAAAACATTATTGAGCCAGAAAAAGGAAAATCTCAATTAATTTTTATTCTTTTTTTATGTATAACGCAGTCAACAAGTGAATAAAAACACATATAAATATTATAAAAGCTCGTTTTAATTTCAATTTATGCATTTTAATTTTTGAGTTGATTGCAATATCAATCCGCCTTAATTGACAAAGTGCATTTTGACTCGGTTTTGCTTTAATTAAGCGTTGGAATAGTTCCTTTATTTTGTACAAAAGATAAAAGCGTTGAGCTTTTGGAGGTGGAGAGTGATACTTTATTTTGGTTTTCGACCCCATGTTTGGTATTCGTATAGGGATCGATTAAGTTCGAATTGCGCCAAAAAACTCACATTGAAAAGTAAAGCGTTTTATAAAAAATAAATCTCTATATCTAAGGTTTGAATTTAAAATATCTGATTAAAGTTAAGTAAATACTTATCACTCGATCATAACCATATTGATGGAGAATGATACTTTTCAGACCAAGAAAATGCACTTTCTGTCCTATCCAATAAAGGAGATGAGTCGTTCTTTAATATCTTCGGTGCACTTACGGAGGCGAACACTATTTTAACTTTATAGGTTTTGAATTTTGAACGACGACTTCAAGAGATAGTGATTGGATTTTAAATTTAATAGTCGTACATATTTAATAAATTCTAAATAATAAATACATTATTTGAGCAAAAGTTACTGGATTCGACCGAACTTGTTGTTAGGCTTGTGCCTCCGCCCCTATATATATGTCACGGTCCCGCCTTTGATTATGCTCACATGCACAACAACAACAACAACAACAACCAACCAACCAACCCAGTATATTCTCAACAGTTAGATTCTGGGGAGGGTAATCTGTACGCAAATCTTATCCCTATCTAATGCAGGTAGAGAGGCTGTTTCTAATAGATCCTCGGCTCAGGAAGACTGTTTCTACATACACCATTGTACGACTAATATGTTACACATTTGAAATTATGAGTTTAAAACATAATAATTTTGATAGGTTCGGTTGAATCCGTTGTTTAATTACATGCTTCATTCGCTATTGATTATTATCTTTTCATCGATAAACCCTTATATAACGTCTAAGATAGATGATTGAGTTAGTTATTTTTAATTGTCTTAAACGATATATTATATAATCGAAAGAAAGGATTATGAACAACCAACAACTCAAAATGACTATCCGCTTTGCTTGCGTTGGAAATTGGAATGAGATGCTGAATAAGTTATGGGAGTTCAATTGTTTTATATTAATGATGATGTAAAGAATATGCACACAAACAGATCAATTAAAAGATAGTTGTGTAAGGAATATTCACACAATTAGATTACTTAAAAGATAATTGCAGATAACTGTCCCATATTTCAAGAGAGATTTTCAAAAATCACTATAGTTTAGAGCCTAGTAACTAAGTTAACTTAATTACTATTCGTAGCTACTGTTCAAGTTAACTTAATTACTATTCGTAGCTACTGTTCAAACGCGCAACGAATATAGCGTGTGTTAAATGTATTTGTTTGCCCAACGAGTACAATATGTATCAACTGTATTCGTTCGCGTAATGAATACAATGTTAGTAATCTGTATTTGTAAAACAATTCTGAAGAAAATTAAATAACATAAACAGAAATGTAAATGGAATAGCAAAACCAATTCGAGCCCACTGAATTCATAGTGTTTCCTTAAGGAATTTAATCCCCTCCTAGTACCCAAGGTTATGGATTATTTTCACTCAGGATAGAACGAATTACACACTGGTGTAGTGGTACTTCAAACCCAGTGTTTCAGCGAACTCAAAGTTCGATAGCAAATCACACTTACTATTGCTTTCTTTGAAGGTAAAAGTATGCAGAAAGAAGGAGAAGAACTCAGAAATTAGTATGTAAAATCTGAGAGAATGGACTTGTATTTATAGCCAAAGTTGGGCTGAAATATGAAGAGGTGCAACTCTTCAGAATGACTGTTTTTGCAAAACGGCCATAGAATAAATGCCATGACATAATTGGTTATTTACTCAACAATAAAGAGCGAAAATTGAATGGTAGTTAATTTTTTGTTACAAAAACAGAAAAACTAAATATTGGATAACTGAAATGGATTTAATATTAATATTTTATTATTAAATCAAAAATTTAATAACATTTCTGTTAATATTTACTATTAACAAATAAATTTGGTCCAAAAATTAATCAATCGATCGATCGATCATTTGACCAAATCCAAATCCGAATCTGAATCCGAAGCCGAAGCCGAGGCCGAGCCGAGCGAGCGACGACGACGACATGCTGCTTGCCTTCTTCTCAACTCTTTATGAGCTAGAAGAAGAGCAATTGCTTATATACCCGTCAAAAACCTTTTTCTCTTCCCATGCAGGACAATCAAGGAGGGAAACTCAAATATTTCATTTTCCCCTCCATTTCCCATTAACCCTATTTTAAGCATTAATAAAGCATTAATATCTTAAAAACCCCAACAATCCCCCACATGAATGGGGAATGGCTATATCACGGAAGTATGCATGAAAAACTGTGTGATTCGCAAACAAGGATTAATTGCATCTGGATAAGTAGTTTTCCCTTTGAAGTTTCTGTAGTGAACTTATGTCGGATATACTCGATCAATCGGTAGATTTGATATCTTTGAACCGTCGAACTTTGGTGTATACCTAGACAGCCACAAGTCACACAACCAATCCTTAACCGTCTTTGGTTCTCATTGTTGTGTTCGTTTCAGCCATGAACACCGCCTGGTTTCATAAGTGCATAGAGAATTGGCCTTGCAAAATTCTCCTTGAAGCGGCTAACACTTCACACTTACATAGGTGATTCCTAAACGTGTCATCCCGTAGATACACTATTTGATATACCCCGTATCAAATTTAGAAATCATTAAAAAGCCTTAATGCTTTATCCTTGATACTGAACATTGTCTCATCACGAGAATGGAACAAATAATTTAGTTGACAATGTTGAACCGTCATTAATGACTTTGTTTGATCTCCTTGAACCTAGATCTTGGGATCTCCAGTCTTCTAGGTAGAGTTACCGCCACTATGACTTGTTCTAGGCCATAGTCCCATTCCCCTTGATGATTTCTCAACTACATCTCTAGTTATGCCTTTTGTAAGTGGATCAGACACATTATCACTTGACTTTACATAGTCAATTGTGATAATTCCTCTAGAGAGTAATTTCCTAACGGTTTTATGTCTTCGTCGTATATGACGAGATTTACCGTTATACATAACGCTCCCTGCCCTTCCAATTGCCGCTTGACTATCGCAATGTATGCATATTGGTGCCAACGGTTTGGGCCAAAATGGAATGTCTTCCAAGAAATTCCGGAGCCATTCAGCTTCTTCACCGGCTTTATCTAAAGCTATGAACTCAGCCTCCATTGTAGAGCGGGCAATACAAGTTTGTTTGGACGACTTCCAAGATACCGCTCCTCCACCAATAGTGAATATATATCCACTTGTGGACTTGGAATCAGTTGATCCGGTGATCCAGTTTGCATCACAGTATCCCTCAATGACTGCAGGATATTTACTATAGTGCAAGGCAAAGTCCTGGGTATGTACTAAATACCCCAAAACTCGTTTCATGGCCATCCAATGAGATTGACCTGGATTGCTCGTATATCGACACAATTTACTTATAGCACAAGCTATATCTAGTCGTGTACAATTAATGATGTACATTAAACATCCCAACACACGTTCATAATCCAATTGTGATATGCTTTGGCCTTTGTTCTTCGCTAATGCAAGATTCACAACAATTGGAGTCTTTGCAACTTTAAAGTCCAAGTGCTTGAATTTTTCAAGTATTGTCTTAATATAATGAGATTGTGACAATGTCATACCTTGAGAAGTCTTATGGATCTTAATTCCCAGAATTAAATCAGCAACTCTCATGTCTTTCATATCAAACTTGCTAGTTAGCATGCGCTTAGTCGCATTTATGTTGGCAATGTCATTACTCATTATCATCATATCATCCACATATAATAAAACAATGACTATGTGATTTGGAACATTTTTAATGTACACACATTTATCACGCTCATTTAGTTTAAAACCATTTGACAACATTGTTTGGTCAAATTTTGCATGCCATTATTTGGGTGCTTGTTTCAGTCCGTAAAGGGACTTAACAAGTCTACATACCTTCTTTTCTTTACCTGGAACCACAAACCCTTCAGGTTGTTCCATGTAGATTTCTTCCTCCAACTCTCCATTTAAGAAGGCCGTCTTAACATCCATTTGATGAATTTCAAGACCATAAACTGCAGTTAACGCTACCAACGTTCTTATGGACGTAATTCTTGTAACTGGAGAGTATGTATCGAAATAGTCAAGACCTTCTTGTTGTCTATATCCATTGACTACAAGTCTTGCCTTAAATTTGTCAATAGTGCCATCATCTTTCATTTTCCTCTTAAAGATCTATTTAGAACCCAACGGTTTATTTCCTAAGAGGAAGATCAACCAATTCCCATGTATGGTTGTTCAATATGGTTTCTATTTCACTATTGACTGCCTCTTTTCAAAACAATGATTCCGAAGAAGACATAGCTTCTTTAAGTCACAAAATGTGGTCCAAATGAAGTCCACGTTCTTTGACATTTACTACATCTTGGATCCTCCTTATTAAGTGTACTTTCTTTTGTTTCTTCCCGAGGTCATTTATATCCTTCAACAATCGACTCACATTCCTTTTTATACGGATATATATTTTCAAAGAACTCAACATTATCTGATTCTATAACTGTATTATTATGAATGTCAGAATTTTCTGTATAATAAACCAGAAATCGATATGCTTTACTATTAGTCGCATATCCTATGAAAACACAATCAACGATTTTTGGTCTTATTTTTACCCTTTTGGGTTTAAGAACTTGCGCTTTTTCCAAACACTCCCACACTTTAAAATAATTCAAGTTGGGCTTCCTTCCTTTTTATTTTTCATATGGAATGGATTGTGTTTTTCTATGGGGCACTCGATTTAATATTATATTAGCCGTAAGAATGGCTTCCCCTCACAAGTTCTATGGCAAACCAGAACTTATCAACAACGCGTTCATCATCTCCTTTAATGTACGATTCTTTCTTTTCGCAATCCCGGATTGCGGCGTGTAAGGGGCCATTGTTTGATGAATAATTCCATATTCTAAACATGTTTTTTTAAAAGGAGATTCATATTCACCATCCCTATCACTTCTTATCATTTTTGTTTTCTTGTTAAGTTGCGTTTCAACTTCACTTTTGTATTGCTTGAATGCGTCTATTGCTTCATCTTTACTATTAAGTAAGTAAATATAGCAATATCGAGTACTATCGTCAATAAAAGTTATGAAATACTTCTTGCCACCGCGAGATGGTATTGACTTCATGTCACAAATATCTGTGTGAATTAAGTCTAAAGGATTTGAATTCCTTTCAACTGACTTATAAGGATGTTTAACAAACTTAGATTCCACACATACTTGACATTTTGATTTGTCGCATTCAAACTTAGGCAATACTTCCAAATTAATCATTTTTCGCAAGGTTTTATAATTGACATGACCCAAACGTACATGCCATAATTCATTTGACTCAAGTAAGTAAGACGAAGCTGAAATTTTATTATTGCTTTCAACAACCATTACATTAAGTTTGAAAAGGCCCTC
>ML266543.1:87886-100577 GCA_005239495.1 Nicotiana undulata
AAGGTTTTATAATTGACATGACCCAAACATACATGCCATAATTCATCTGACTCAAGTAAGTAAGACGAAGCTGAAATTTTATTATTACTTTCAACAACCATTACAATAAGTTTGAAAAGGCCCTAGGTAAGGTAATATTTTTCCTACAAACATCTCGTTCTTACTTATTACAACTTCATCGGATACAAATACACATTTAAAGTCATTCTTAACAAGAAGTTCAGTAGAGACTAAATTCTTCCTAATCTCGGGAACATGAAGGAGGTTGTTCAAAGTCATCACTTTGCCGGAAGTCATTTTGAGAAATATCTTCCCACATCCTTCAATCTTGTCCTTTGAAGCATTTCCCATAGAAATTGTCTCATCGGGTCCAACAGGAGCATAGGTAGCAAAAGTTTCTCTAACAGCACAAATATGGCGAGTGGCTCCAGAGTCAAACCACCACTCTTTAGGATTGCCCACCAAGTTGCATTCGGAAAGCATGGCACACAAGTCATCAACATCATCATGCTTTTCAACCATGTTTGCTTGACCCTTCTTCTTGTCTTTCTTCGGAGCACGACACTTCATAGATTTGTGTCCGGTTTTCCCACAGTTGTAGTAGTTTCCACTGAACAGCTTCTTGCTTGGGTTGTATTTTGATCCAGAAGCCTTCTTCCTCTTTTTGTTATCTTCAACAATATTTTCTCCCATTATTGTTGAATTTTCACGGCCTCTCTTGTCAGCAGCTTTATTGTCCTCTTCGATTCTCAACCAAACAATGAGATCTTAAAGGGACATCTCCTTGCGTTTGTGTTTCAAATAATTTTTGAAGTCCTTCCACAATGGAGGCAACTTCTCAATCATTGCTGCTACTTGAAAGGCCTCATTGATGACAAGACCTTCAATAAAAATTTTATTAGTAAACATAATAAAATTAATACTATCAATATTAGTATTAATTTTACTTTTACCTTCAGCAAGGAGATCGTGAATAATCACTTGCAATTCCTGGACTTGGGTAATAACAGACTTGCTATCTACCATCTTGTAGTCCAAAAACTTTGCAGCAACAAACTTCTTCAACCCGGCATCTTCAGTTTTGTATTTCTTTTCAAGCGCTATCCACATTTCTTTTGACGTTTCCACGCCACTGTAGATATTATACAAAGCATCCTCCAACCCGCTTAGAATATAATTCTTGCACAAAAAATCTGAATGCTTCCACGCCTCAATCACGAGAAAGTGTTCAGTTTATGGAGTTTCATCTGACAGCACAGGAACATTTTCCTTGATGAACTTCTGGAGATTTAGAGTATTCAAGTAGAAGAACATCTTTTGTTGCCAGCGCTTGAAATCAAGCCCCAAAAGTTTTCCGGGTTTCTCAGCCGGTGCCAATGCTGCCGGTGTTGTTCGACTCGTTGAGGCATTGGCAGTTACCATTGGAAGAACTTGGTTTCCGTTGTCATTCGTCATTTCTCTAAAAGAATGACACAAACGTTAAAATCACGTAGATTTTAATCTCCAATAGAGTACAAAACCACAAAAGTTTTACTCACCAGAAATAGTGAATATAACACAAATACATAAAAAATATTAAATTTCTTAAGCTTGTTAGTAATTTGTATTTGTAAAATAATTCTGGAGAAAATTAAATAACATAAACAGAAATATAAATAAAATAACAAAACCAATTCGAGCCCACTGAATTCACAGTGTTTCCTTAAGGAATTTAATCCCCTCCTAGTACTCAAGGTTACAGATTATTTCCTCCCAGGATAAAACGAAATACACACTGGTGGAGTGGTACTTCAAACCCCAGTGTTTCAGCGAACTCAAAGTTCGGTATCAGATCACACTTACTGTTGCTTTCTTTGAAGTTAAAAGTATGCAGAAAGAAGGAGGAGAACTCAGAAATTAGTATGTAAAATCTGAGAGAATGGACTTGTATTTATAGCCAAAGTTGGGCTGAAATCTGAAGAGGTGCAACTCTTCAGAATGGTTGTTTTTGCAAAACGGCCATAGAATAAATGCCATGACATAATTGACTATTTACTCAACAGTAAAGAGGGAAAATTGAAGGGTAGTTAATTTTCTGTTACAAAAACAGAAAAACTAAATATTGGATAACTGAAATGGATTTAATATTAATATTTATTTTAATATTAATATTTTTGTTATTAAANACATAATTGACTATTTACTCAACAGTAAAGAGGGAAAATTGAAGGGTAGTTAATTTTCTGTTACAAAAACAGAAAAACTAAATATTGGATAACTGAAATGGATTTAATATTAATATTTATTTTAATATTAATATTTTGTTATTAAATCAAAATATTTACTAATATTTCTATTAATATTTACTATTAACAAATAAATTTGGTCCAAAAATTAATCAATTGTTCATTTGACCAAATCCAAATCCAAATCCGAAGTCGAAGCCAAAGCCGAGGCAGAGGCCGAGCCGAGCGAGCGACAACGACGACGGCGCGAGGCTTGCCTTCTTCTCAACTCTTTATGAGCTAGAAGAAGAGAAATTGCTTATATACCCATCAAAAATCTTTTCCTCTTACCATGTGGGACAATCAAGGAGGGAAACTCAAATATTACTCAAATATTTTATTTTCCCCTCCATTTTCCATTCACCCTATTTTAAGCATTAATAAAGCGTTAATAGCTTAAAACCGTAACATACAACGGATATCAACTTTACCTAAGGCAAAATAGAGCACAACTTTGAATTTTCGAAGAGACTTTCTCTCTCTAGAATGCGATTCTCTCTCAGCAACAACTGAAAATGGCGAGAAAATCGAGGACTAGAGGAGGAGGTCAGAAGATCCAAGGAAGTCAGACAACGAATTCAGTGCGTATAAAAGTGCCACAATCGGAAGATGCGACAAAAGTGAAAACAATCAATGTGCTCCCAAGAATTATACCTTTGGATATTAATCAGATTTCTAATCAAACTACACCACAGGGAGGGAATAAGAGGAACGATGAAATTCAAGTGGTGAATAGGGCGTCATGGGAAGATCTTATAGAAGAGGATGCAATGGTGAACAAAAATATAGGTTCGATTAAAACCCTAGAATCAAATACTAAGTCATGGAGCAAATTTGTGGGCCAAGTTTCGATAGAGGAAGTCCTGGACCTAATTGAGGAAATTACTGAATTGAATGTGAAAATTACCATGACAGACATTAAGAATGAGGTGGATTATTGGACAACAACGATTGTGTGCTATATTCTAGGGTCTAATCCACCACAAGTAGTAATAGATGGACATATTAGGAGAATTTGGGGAGTATTGGGGATTGACAAAGTAGCACAAATAAATAGAAGGTTGTTTATGGTTAGATTTCATAAAACTGTGGAAGAAGGTATTCAAATGTTTGACAAAAATTCAGTTATTGTGAAGCCATGGAAGCCAGATACGGAGATCAAAAAGGAGCAAATGAAGAAAATTCCTATTTGGGTGAGATTGACAGGGTTAGATATCAAATATTGGGGACAAGTGGCTCTTACAAAAATAGTTGGTCTAATTAAAAACCTTTCAAGGCAGATGTTGCTACTACTAAAAAGGAAAAATTAACATATGCAAGAGTGTTAGTCGAAGTGAAATTGAATCAACACTACCCGACAAGAATTAGATTCGAAAATGAGTCTGGAAAAATAATAGAGCAGACAGTTCACTAAGAGTGAAAACCCGCTCTTTGTGAGAAATGCAAGAATTAGGACACGACATTTATGAATGTGAAAAATTTCTACAGGAGGAAAGAGAGAAGAATGAGAAGCAACAAAAACTGAAAATACAGAAGGAGGTAGATCAACAGAAAAAAGGGAAAGAGGCACAAAATGATCAAGCAAAACAAATGGGAGCAGAGCAGCAACAAAAGAACAAAAAGGGGGGAAACAAGCAGTTAGAAATGGGTAGGAATCCAGCTCAAAATCATGGGTATAAAGTTAGGAGATATGTGAGAAAAGCGATGATGATTCAAGAAGCACCATTGAAGATAGGCAATGCGTTTGCTACATTAAGAAAACAACAAAATGAAGAAGGGGCAAGTACAAGTCATACATGACAGAAAATAGAAACAATGGAGAATGGTAATGTAGGAAAAATGGGGTTAAAATCGACAAGGGTGGGGGGAGCCCACCAACACATGGATAAAATTGGTTTATGGAATACCAGGGGGCTAAATAAACCAGATAAACGGAAGAAAATTCATGTGTTTATGCATAATTCTCATGTTGAATTATTTGGTCTCTTTAAAACTAAGGTTAAGAGAGCAAAGGCTCAGTAAGCTGCTCTTAACCTGTGTGTAATGGATGGTCCTACAGTACTAATCTAATTCAACATAAAGGAGGAAGAATTTGACTTTTATGGAAGCCTTTTGTATCTGATATAAGCATATACAAAGTCACTGAATAATTAATACATTGTGGAGTACAACATAGAGGAACAAGAAGGAAACTATCAATTACAATGGTATATGGATTCAATGATGCTGCATCAAGAAGGAAACTATGGGAGGATATCAAGGAGATTCATGAGCACATGGATAAGCCTTCGGTAGTTATGGGGGATTTCAACTGTGTCTTACATAAACGGGAAAGGATTGGGAGTCCAGTTACAATGTCATAAATAAGAGAGTTTAAGCAGTGTGTGGATTAATGTACACTACAGGATATGAAGTCTTCAGGCGCCTTCTTTACATGGAACAATAAAGAGGGAGGTAATGATAGAGTATATAGTAAGATTGACAAGGTGTTGATGAATAATGAATGGATAACGACTCTAACAAATTCAGAGGTATACTCAAGAAATGAAGGGATATTTGATCACTATCCTACAATAATAAGATGGGCTAAAGAACAAAATAAGCAGCATATGTTCAGGTACTTTAACATATGGAGGTTGACACGAGAATACAAAGAGAAAGTAAAGTAAGTTTGGAAGACAAACAAAACTGGGACCAACATGTATGAGTTGGTGGAAAAATTAAACAACATGAAGGGAAAACTAAAGCAGCTAAACGAAGAAACGTTCAGTCATATAGAAAAGAAGGTAGATCAAGCACATGAAGAATTAATGCAATGTCAACACAGAATGCAGCAAACACCTCTTAACCAGGAACTACATGAGGAAGAAGCAAGGCTAATAAGAAAGTATAAGAGGTTGAGTAAAGCAAGACATCAATATTTGAGACAAAAAAGTAAGGTGTAGTGGATGGAAAAAGGGGACCTAAACACCAAATTCTTTCATAGTATGATGAAGGCTAAAAGGAATATGAACAAAATTTTCTCTATAACTGATGTACAAGGAGTCAATAGAACGGAGGTGAATGCAATTGCAAAGTATTTTCTTGATTTCTATACTACTCTGTTGGTCATTAACAACGAGGAAAGGGAGCATGTCAATAGAAGTTTGATTCGTCAAGGACCAATAGTTACAAAAATTCAAAGAAAAATGTTAGAAGAAGAGTTTACAGAAAGAGAGGTTAAAACAGCCTTGTGGATAATCAATAGAGATAAATCACCAGGTCTAGATTGCTATGGAAGCATGTTTATTAAAGATAGTTAGGAAGTGGTGGAAAAGATGTAGTGGATGCTATAATGGAATTCATTAGAACTGGGAGGATGTTAAGGGTGCTGAATCATACAGTGATAACCATCATCCCTAAGAGTTCTCATGCTACAAGTGTGAGAGATTACAGGCCTATTGCAGGGTGCAATACAATATACAAGGTGATATCTAAGATGTTATGTAACATGCTCAAATTGATACTACCTACACTGATGTCTGCGAATCAAAGTGCACTTATTATAGGGAGAACCATAGTCCAAAATATTCTGATATGTCAAGATTTGGTAAGATTGTACAACAAGAAAAACACTACTCAAAGTTGCTTGATCAAGATTGATCTCAAAAAAGCATATGATAGTGTAGAGTAGTCTTTTGTGGAAGAAATGCTCCATACAATGAATTTGCCTCAGAGATTCATTAAATGGATCATGGCATGTATAACTACTACTCAACTATAAATGGAGGGTTATATGGGAGTATAACAGGGAAAAGAGGTCTACGACTGGGTGACCCAATATCACCCCTGATATTTGTAGTATGCATGGTATATCTTACTAGAATCTTGAATAAAGTTGCTGATATGAGGGATTTTGGTTATCACAAGAAGTGCAGGGGGTTAAAACTGAATCATTTATGCTTTGCTGATGATATATTGCTATTCTGTGATGGCAATTATCAATCAGTAATATTGATGTTAAGAGGTCCGCACTGTTTTGCAAATGCATCAGGATTGAACACTGATGCAGAAAATCTAATATATTTAGTGTTAACATGCCAAAACAAGTGCGGGAAGACTTATGTGAGGCAATTGAATATCAGAAAGGGACATTGCCATTTCGATACTTGGGGGTTCCAATCTCAACAAAGAAATTATCAATGATGGATTGTGAAGTCTTAGTAGATAAAATGACTACTAGAATAAAGACCTGAAGTTTAAGGAATTTGTCATACTATGGTAGAGTTCAGCTAATAAATTCAGTTCTGCTACATATTCATACATAATGGTCATCAATATTTATCCTACGTAAGGCTGTTTTGTAGAAGCTAACTACAATATGCAAAAATTTCTTGTGGGATGGGAGAGAACAGACAAAAAAAACTCCACCGCTTGCATGAGATATTGTATGTAGGCCAAAACAAAAATGAGGACTAGGAATAATGGATTGTATGATATGGAATGAGGCAGCAATTGCAAAGTATGTGTGGAACATTGCTCAAAAGGCAGACAACTTATGGGTGAAATGGGTAGATCACATATACATCAAAGGGACCAGCTGGAAACAATACTTGTCACCAACTGATTGTAGTTGGTATTGGAAGAGAATGTGCAATATAATGGAAAAGTTCAAGGGAGGCTATATGGGGAATGACTGCAACAAATAGATGGAAGGTATTCTATACAAAAAGGATATCAATGGAGGAAAGGGGAGTTGAATGAGTGGCCTTGGCTAGATTTGGAACTCTGGTAATGTTCCAAAACACAGTTTAATCAGTTGGTTAGCAGTCTATAAAAGATTGTTGACAAGAGAAACATTGAAAAAAATTAGAGTATGTACAGAAACAAGGTGTGAAATGTGTGGAGGAAGCATAGAAACAATTCAACACCTGTTCTTCGAATGTCATTTCTCAAAGGTTTACTTAGGAATTTTGCTGGAATGGTTAGGATTGAGAACAAATGTATCGTACATTGATGGGTTGTGGAGAAGACTAATAAGAATTGTCAAAGGTAAAATGTGTAGAAAATTCATTATCGCAATTGCAGCATTGATATAGAAAATATGGCAGGCCAGAAATGATGCAATATGGAACAACAAAGTACCAAGTCCAATAATGATGTGTAAACGGATCCAACAAGAATGTAAAGTCAGATGGAATAAGCAAAACATTATAAAAGAGGGGAGAGATAGAAGGAAATTGATACATGTATTGTTTAGCACACAAAGATAGGAAACGATAAATAGGAGAATTTTGCGGCTAAAAGGAATTTTACCTTCTAATATGTACAATTTAGATGGAATGTGTATATTTTGTTGGTTGGAGATTAATAATATTTTTCTTTACACCAAAAAAAATTAAGGCGAAATACAAGGGTGTATTCAAGGGTATAACTTGTATCGACTGTATACATGAGTGTATACAAAGGATACAACAAGTAGCAACTGTATACATGAGTGTATATAAAGGATATAACAAATATCGACTGTATTTATTCGAATACAACTAAAACGAAATACAAAAATACAGAAAAATAAAATGGTCCTGTTGAAAGTCAAACTCAAAATCTCCACTAAGTAAGTGGAGGTCCTCTAACCAATTAAACAACGAGAGCATGTTGCTCTTTTGTTTAAGTTCAAAACAATTAATCTCTTGTTTCATAGATTTTGTTATAAATTTTAAACATAGCTATGAATTATAAATTTGCTGAAAGTATAACCTTGATATGTCAGCATAACTTTCCCATATTTGAAATCACAATGTCATGAATTCAAATACTTGATTGCAGATGTTGAAAATTGCAATGAACCAAAATCTGTAGGAATAATAGTGTTTGCAAGTGGAATTTGGACCATAAAACCATGTGGGTGGTGGTTGAGAGGGTATGTCAATGAAAATTATGAATTTCTTCTATCTCTGTCTAGAAGTTATAGCAAAAATGGCCAAATGGTGGAACCACATTGTTTGGACCCCTTTTTATGCCTTTTAATTAGATATTGTGGTCCTCTATGAAATCTACGACACAATTTAGAGAAAACATGTTTCCTACACTTTGATTCTTTTGCAATGTGCTTCGCCAATAGGATTTCTTCTACGGGACTTTACATAATTGTCACACTTTAAAAGAAATATAATAATTTTTAGCATGAAATTCAATATTACAGATATGGCAGGAAAATATTTACATTTATAGCACACAATTCCATTAAAATAAGAATATTAATTATTAATCCCTAAACATAAACAATTTGAATGGAAAATTAATAATTATTTGTACAAAAATCATGTCTTTTTTTTTCTCTTTATTGATTAGCTTTCCTTCTTTTTCTTCATTTTCTTAGTNCGAAATATACATTAAAAATACATCTTAAAATAAGATGACACTTCACAAATAAATATACAAAAATTATATACATAAAATACATTTTGAATTAAAGTGATTCTTGATATACAGAGTAAAAAAGATGTATAAATCAATACCTCTTAATTTAGGTGGCATTCAGATATGAATCAGATTTTTAAAAAATGGAGTGAAGAAGATGAATGTTGTAAAGGGAGAATGGAGATGGACAAAAAAAAAGTACTTCCCGTAATTAGTGAGTCAGTTAACTTGTTAGATGTTGAGCTTAATTTTAATAATGTGCTATTAATAAAAAAAATACTCTTTATAAAATAAATAATAAATAATGCTATTTTTATAAATAATAGTTAAAAAATGATCAAACGTCTCTTTCTTGTAAGTATTATTGTTCCTTATTTATTTCTTCTTTGATATGAGTGCGTCTAATGAGCAAACTACAAACCTCTAACACTTTTGTTGGACTATAAGGATATAATGGTCTTTGTGTCTTCAAAATGGCTAGGGTTTTTATCTCTTATGGACATGAAACCTTGTGACATTAAGACAAATCTTTTATAGAAGAATTAACTCAAATAGCCGTCTACCCAATCGTTTAAACTAAGTGCTCGTTTGGACATATATTTGATGGAAGATTTTTCCAAAAAAAAATTCACATTTTTTTCGAAATCAACGTTTGTTCATAAAATTTTCAATTTTCACTTAAAAAGTTTTTTCATCATTTTTTCAAATTTTACAATTCTTATGTCCAAACGCCTACTAAATATAATTGGTAGATGTATAATATGCATATAATTTATATATAATTTGTGTATTATCGTGTATAATCAACATAATGTATGTATATCGGCTAGAAAAAGTAAACAATGAATTCATCGGCTATTTGTGTAAATACCTCAATTTGATATGCCATGGGCATGGTAGAGGTACTTCCAGGGGAAAGTGCACAAAATAGTCATTCTGAGGGATGCTATTTAGAGATTAGCCAATACTTATTTTGTTCTGAACTTTTAAACTAATAATTTTAACTTCAAAACACTTTTGTCCGAAAAAATTAAATTGAAAAAACTAAAATTCATAACGCACTTGCTAATTCCTAAATAACATCCTTTAGAGTGGCTACGTGGCGTCATTTACTTTCCAGGCCACTATCCTTACCCATTCATGGGCCAGCCCATTTCATTTTAGTGACCATTGTCATGGTGTGACTATGTACTCATACAATTGGCAGATAACAACCTTCGTTATAGATATTGGCACCAAATAGCACGTAAATGTATATCAAAACAATAATATGTATATCACAATTTTCTTTTTCTTTTTTTTTGATATATTAAAATTTTATTTTTCTTCTTTATTATCTAAAATATAAATGATAAATAGAATTATTTAAAATTTATTTCTATATCTATATCAATGTATATCATAACAAAAATAATTATATTATTTATATATCACAATGTATAACACGTCAAATAATGTATATACCAAATATATATTACAAGTTTATTTTATTCTTAATGTATATCAAAATGTATATGATTTTTTATAACAAAATGTAAATAAAGGATATTCTTTCTTGTATATTTCAGTGTATAACACATAGTTTCTTGTGGATATACACTAATATATTTGCTAGAGATATATTGATATAACAAATAAGAATTAGATATATTATTTGTATATCATCGTGTATAACATATCTATAATGTGTATATCGACTAAATATATTAAAATTTTATTTTTGTATAACACATTTTAGATTGAAAACTCAAGTTCAAGACGACTACACACGTGTATCCCCTATTGTATCCCATGTATATCTCTATGTACATCAATGATATCTCATGTATTTCATGTGTAGCTGTGTATATCCATAAAACTTTGTATTATATATATGATATACAATGTGAAATACACGGGTGTCCATAAAAAATTGTTTTGTATACACGATATACAAACTGATATACATAGATATCCTTAAAAACTGTCTGGATATACACTGATGTACACAATATACAACGTGATATACACATGTCGCGGTTAGATTTTTAGGTCTGATTTTTTACATGAAATCAGTCTAATTCATTTCTAATCTTGCTCAAATTTTGTATATAGCCTTGTTTAGGTATTTTCAACCAATTTCTATCACACTCACTCGTTCAATCCAACCGGAAAAAAAAAGAAAAAATAAGAAAAACAAAATTAAAATATATTTTTTCTCTCTTAGTTTTTGCTTATGATTTTCTCTGATGTGAGATTAACCTTACATTTTCATCCCACTGAGTTTTTTGCATAATTTGCAAGAATTTATAAGAGCGAAAGAGAAGAGATAGAAGAAGAAATACAAGGAGAGAAAGTAGGAGGGAAGCCAAAATAACCGAGTAGTTTTTTTAGAGAGAATTTATAAGAGAGTAGTTTTTTTAGGATATGGCTATATAATACCAATTGTTTGGGGCTATCTTTGCCAAACCTAATGTAGGCTAAAAAATTGTCAATTCCTGTTATGTGTGTTATATGACCTTTTGCATCTATACCCGATTTTGGGGTCACAATTGAACTTATACCCACGTTGCAAAAAAGTTTGTAAGCGTACCCACTTTACGATCAACTTCAGTTTGTCGGGTCTGAAGTTAAAAGAGAAAATGCCTTAAGTAAAAAAATTGCACTTCAAATGCACTTAAGGCCAAATAGGTTTGAAGTGCAACCAATAGTTTCATCCATTTGAGGCTAATAAGTCAGAAGTGCACTTCATATGCACTTAAGGCCAAAAAGTCTGAAGTGTGACAAACATTTTCATTTACTTAAGGCTAATAAGTCTGAAGTGAAAATTTGCACTTATGCACTTAAGGCCTAAGTTTGTAGTGAAAATTTGCACTTCAGCTGCACTTAAGGCCAAATGGTATGAAGTGCAACAAACGTTTTGCTACACTTAAGGCTAATAAGTCTGAAGTGAAAAATAGCACTTTAGATGCACTTAAGGCCAAAAAGTCTGAAGTGTAACAAATGTTTAAAATTAACTTAAGGCCAATAAGTCTGAAGTGAAAGTTGCCCAGAAACAGAAATTTGTTCTTCAAATTATAACAATTCAATATACGATTTAATACCTAAATCTACTCCAAATGAGCTTAAATTTAAAACTTAATCTCCAAATATGATCAAGAACAAACCTCAATCATCAATTTATCAAAACAACAATAAATCTAATGAACCCATTTTGCAATTAAGAAAAATAATAAGAATTTTTTTAAGCAATACTAGAAAATAAAGCGTCATAACAACTCACCATTATAAAACATCATAAACAACATTAAAATATATTCACAACCACCATATAAAATCATTATCACAAGAAGAATAAGAAGAAGAAGAAGAAGAAGAAGAAGAAGAAGAAGAAGGAGGAGGAGAAGGGGAGGAGAAAAGAGCATGAAGTTGTTTAAAAAGTAGGTACAAATTATAATATCTTTAAAAAGTAAATATAGATTAAATTAGGGCGGCCCGTACAATTTTTACGTTATTATAGGATGCCAATTTAATATACAATATAACAAAGTTTTTACATTGTCAGTTACCTATTAAATAATATTTATATAAAAAACCAGCTAATTTTGTTATTTTTTCCTTCATCCAACTAGGTTGAGATTGACGTCATAATAATAGTATTAGTAGTAGTTGATGTTATTACGTTTTTGTAGAGTTAACAAAAGATGAGTTGCGTCCTAACTAGGGGTGGCAATTTGAGCCCAAACTCATCTAACCCGTCCAACCCGCCTAGAGATTAATGGGTTGGGCTGAAAATATTTTAGCTCATGGGTCAATTTGGGCTGAGCCCAAGTTAACCCTTTATTTTTTATGACCCATTCTAACCCATTTAGCAGCCCAAATACAACCCATGAAACTCACCCAAAACAAAAGGATCTGAACCCAACTTATCTAGAAATTTACTTAGTTGCCCCAATTTTATATTTTTTTTATATTTTCTTTTTTTTTTCTTTTTTTCTGCACCTCCCACTCACCCACCATACCCCCTAATCCCACCCCCACCCCCA
>ML266543.1:100680-163422 GCA_005239495.1 Nicotiana undulata
CATTTTAAGGTAAAAAGATTTTTTAATGCAAGATGAGCATGGTTCAAAAATATGGGTCAAGTTGGGCGGGTTGGGTTATGACCCATTGTTTAGCCCATCTTGACCCAGCCCATCTTAGCCCAAGTACACTTTGGGCTGAGTTGGGCAATGACCCATTTATTGACCTAACCCATCTTGACCCGCCCAAATTCAGCCCAACCCGCCCATTTGCCACCCCTAGTCCTAACTGCACCAATAGAATGCCATTTTAAATAATAATCGAAATTATAATAACTTATTTGCATTTTCTCTTTTTTATGTATTGCAATTCGAATTGCAACAAATAAATTACTTCAATTATTTGACGACTTTTGCAGGGTTACGTGAAAAGACACTAGTTTTGGGTCTTGACCAATATCTAGAAGAACACAAAGAATTTCATTAGTGAAATTCAAATATAACCACATATATAAGTGATAATTAAAAAATAGTCATCATTTAAAAAGTAATCGAAATTTAGTCACTTTACACGTAAAGATAAATTTAAACGAAAAAATTATTCAAATCCGGAAAATATTCCAGCATAATATACTGGAGTTCAAATTTTTTAGATGTGAATTTCCAGCATAATATACTGGAGTTCCAGCATAATATACTGGTCCAACATAATATGTTGGAAGTTTATACACATGTGCTCCAATCTCCAGTATATTATACTAGAACTTTCCGTGTGCTGAAGTTCCAGCATAATATGTTGGAAGTTCATACACGGGTGTACCAATCTCCAGTATATTATGTTGGGATTTTTCGTATTGCAGCAAAAACGATAATTATTTTTCAATTACCAATCAGAAAACTAGCTAGTCCGTATTATTTTTACGTGAAAGTAAGAATAAATGCAACCGAATAGCAGATACTAATATCCAATCTTAATTAGAGATTTCGGGCTTAGACGTTGAGATTAAATTTTTCCCCCGATACGAAATGTTTTTAATATGACGTGAATTTAAATTAATCGAAACCTCAATACGGATATCGAATACCAAATAAAAAAATAAAAAGCATTAGAGGGCAATCACGTGGATTCATCAAAGGTGGAAGACCTTTTTCCTTATTTGGATGGTTGGGTTTGGTTCCTCAAAAGATAATTACTTCACTATCTCCCCTTCTTACTCTGAATCAATTCTCATGCGCTCATATGCTTTTGGGCCCCACAATCTAACACCACTAAAAACACTACCATTTTTCTTCCACGTGTCGCTCACATTTTTTGTTGGTGAAAATACAATTGAAAAATTACAAAATATTCTTCAAATTGAAGCAAGAGTATATTGCTCTATTTAGTGCAATATTTCTTTAACTAGTAAATATTTTTGTTCAATAAGTAGTAAGATCCTAACAACTTGTTTGGATGGTTGTTACCTATTGTATTGTATCGTATTATTGCGTTAAATAAATGTTTGTTTTGGTTATTGCTTAAATTTTATTGTATCGTATCGTTATATTTGTCGTTATGTAACGACGAAATTTGCCACTTTATATAACGACCGATTTGGTGTGGTTGCGTCGTTATCTTATCTTTTCTCTCATCTCACCCTTCATTATTATTAAATAATTTTATTTTATCATTTACCCTATCTTTTTATATAATAAAGCTACCCTGTATCATAATTTTCTTTATAATAATATAAATTTATTCTCATATTGCTGGTCCATGATATCATGAAATTTACTCGTTCAATTAATGCAAACTTGAAGGGAAGTATTAGAGCGACGATAAAGGTGTTTCAGTACGACTTATAGGTCACATATTTGAACTGTAAAAATAATTATTAATACTTGCATTAGAGTATATTGTCCACGTCATATCCTTTAGAATGCGGCCCCGAACCCTACTTGAATATAAAATACCAACTTATACATACGTAAATAGTTAGTGACTAGTAACTAATGAATTGTGAATGGAAAGTTTCAAATGCTGATGAAGTAGTCTGAAGTGATGATGGACCAGTTATTATACAAAGTACAACTGTCGAGCATATTACTATACCTTGGCATTTGCATCAAACATTTTAGGCACAAATTGTACTGCAACTTAACATTATTTGATGATGCACTTTAGGGTTCATGGTTCGGTTTTGATCGACTTTTTTCTAATAAAAAACAAATTAAGTAAGTCGGTTTTTTAAATATTGAAATCAAACCAAACCAAACCATTAAGTCGGTTTTTTATCGATTCAGTTTTTGACGGTTTTTGGTCAGTTTTTCGGTTATTTATCGGATTTATTTTTTAAATATGACACATATACTACCAAACACATATTCCAGAGATTACATTTTTAACGTAACACTATCAAACCAAACCAAAAACCGATCCAAACCTAACATGGTTTCATAAGTGATGAATCATTTTGAATCACTTTGAATATCGCGTTCAGGTTTTTCTAATTTATATGATTTTTTTTTTAAAATCAGCCGTTTACATATTTAAGTAGCTAATCAGTTTAAAGTTGAATTTTACCATTAGATTTCACTAGTATCAAGTAAATAGTTAATTAATGAAACATTCAAATGCTTATAATAAACAACTAAGTTATTATTTATTTTACTTATCATATTTGATTTCCTAATTTTTTGAAATAAAGGACAATTTATTTATCATAATTGGATATTTCTTTTTGCAGAAGGAAATTATAATTCTTCTATATTTGGCTGATAATTTTTCTTGTAGGAAAATGTATGGACTTTAATAAATTGAGGATTCTACCTCTCATTCAGTAGCATCCACAATGTAGCCATATGAGGTTTGAGAGTCGTGTTTAGGGGGAGAACTTTACGAGACAAGTTTACGTTAGTGTGTCACTTGTGTTTGCCTCTTCGTGAGGTTGTTTTCTCGATATTTTGTACTCCCTCTTATATATAGTGGATTGCTCATCTCCGTCGTGGCCATATGTCAATTAACCGAACCACGTTAAATGTTTGTCTCTTTTGGTATATTTCTCGATTGTTGTCTGATTTATCATCGTTCAAAGTTTGCTTTAATTTGCTAGCTTATGCATGACACCTGATTTTTTCAGTCCTAACAAAACATGTATTTGTATAATTTGTTAATTTAGCTACAGAGCCAAGGGTCAATCGGAACTTCCAGGGGTAGGGGTAAGGCTGCGTATCTATTCTCATTCACAGACCTCACTTGTGAAAATTTACTGCGTTTATTGTTGTTGTTGTTATTAATTTAGCTCCGGCATTTCTTTTTCCAATTTGTTTGGATGCAATTAATGTTTAGGTTTTGTAGAGTCATAGCTATATAGATTGACGTACAAGGACATAATATTAAAAAAAAGAAAAAAACAATACTAGAATTAGGGCAATGAATGAAACATATGATGGTAGCATGAATTATTCAAAACCAAATCAGGATGATCTCTTTCAATTATTCATAGCTAGGATGTGACTTTGATTGCGTTATTAGGTTGTAGCCATATAGCTTAATCATTCTCTTGCTTATATATGCATGTGATCTTCACATATATAGATTAGGTCAGTTAAGAGTTAGGTATTTTCAGAATAAAAATAAAAATAAAAATCTTAGAATCTTATAAAATGCAATGGTAATGGTGAAACTCTTTTGTCACTTTAGACTGTTTCTTTTTTAATGTCAAGGGGACAATCCAATGCCCTAGTGGCAGAACCAGATATAGATAATATACAAGGTAGTCAATTCGCCAAAAAATTATGCATTATATATAGTATTAAGTTATTATTTATATACATAATAACTTTAATAATATTTCTGGTTTCGCCAATGCCGTGATCAAGGGACTGTAAATTTGAACCTTTATGTTATGACTTCGACTCTCGGTAATACGATGGACGACACTACTGTTCAACTAGACATTGTGTACTCCATTTTTAAGTAAATATGGGAAAAAATGAGTGATTTTTCTTCCACATATTTCAAATTTATATATGGTATACAGAAGTAATTAATTGGGACCAAATGGAATTAGATCATGGTCTTGATTATGATGTTCAAGTGGTATATATATATATATATATATATATATATATATATATATATNTTACATATAGGAAAAAAATTCAAGAAAATTAAGCTTATATTATGCTTCTTTTTTGCTTTTTTATTTCCTTAAACACAAAGTAACCATCATTTAATACTAGTGGTAGTAATCCTTTCGTTTGCTTCTCAGATCGAAATATCAAACAGAGACGTGCATGGATATATATATATATATATATATATATCCATGCACGTCTCTGTTTGATATTTCGATCTGAGAAGCAAACGAAAGGATTACTACCACTAGTATTAAATGATGGTTACTTTGTGTTTAAGGAAATAAAAAAGCAAAAAAGAAGCATAATATAAGCTTAATTTTCTTGAATTTTTTTCCTATATGTAAATGAAAATTCTCATCATATATCCATTATTGGTGAACGTCATTCCTTATAGCTATATGCTAGGCAGAATTCGATAATTTTTTGTTCAAATCTTATATTTGTATTAAAAATATTCACTGAATATGTAAAACAGTCTGGTTAAAACCCAATAAATAAAAAGGATTATTATTTTTCTTTTTTGATTTCTCACTCGGTATTCGGTACTCGCATTGGAGCCTGACTATATCCGGATTCACGTCGCGTAAAGCCCCATTCGGGGAGACGCTCCCTACCAAAGATTTTTCTATACCCATGGTTCGAACTCGAGACCTTTGGTCAAGGGAAATGCAATCTCATCCACTGCACAACATCCTTAGGCGGTAAAACGATTATAGTCTTAACGTCATGCATGGTGTTTAAATCAAATTAGAAGCGTGCCTTTCATCATTGTTTCATATATTCAAATTACAAACCGACAAGCATGGAATAAATATTGACCTAATTCTCACTACTGTCTTTTTTACTTTATTATTTACTTTTATGGAACCAAAAAATTGATTATTGTCTTTTCTATAAATTGCGGTTACAAAAGACCATAAAAGTGAAGAGTGGATTGAAGACAATTTGACTAGAATCAAGCTGCAAATCATGAAAAGGGGCTTTAAGGAAAAAGGAAGTGAAAAGCAAAAGCAAATATATACAAATAGTAAACGCTTAAGCTAGCGTTTGGCCATATATTTTTAAATTCGTTTTGAAATATCTGATTGGTTAAAGTTTGATTTGAAGATGAAAATGTGTTTGGACATAAGTTTTCAAAACATATTTTACTTTTGTTTTTGAAAAAATATGAAACATGACTTACACCCACAAGTTCTAAAAACTACCACAAATACCTAATAATACCTTTTATCAATAATATTTATTATATTATTGCAATTCATAGTCCTGAATATTAGTACAAAATTATCATTATTACAATGAACTACATAATACACTATCAGAAGATCGAGAAGACGAAGCAACATTGTTACCAAATAATAAATGGTGGACTCTTTTATAAAATATAAACGTTTGGGCAATTTTAACAAAAATGTAATAGTGATATTTTGGATCAAAACCAGCTCTAGGATTTGGGTTTTGAATTTTGAGAATTTGCCAAAATATAGATAAAATCTATAGCCAAACATGTATTTGCCAAAAAAATCCCAAAATATAATTTGACAAAATCTATGACCAAACGAGTCTTAAAAACTAGTTTATGCGGTGATTATAAACTATCTCCTTCATCTAAAAGAAAGGTATATCTATAGCAATATTTTTTCGACTAATTATTGTAAAATAAGAGAGGAGTGGAAAACCAAACTTTTTGAGGAGAAAAAAATAATTAAAGTTCGTATAAAAAGTTTGATTCGAAAAAGGTTGGAAGTTTCTCAACTTTCAAGTTTTGGTTACTTTTATTAATTAATTAAATGTAACGCGTGTGACCAAACTTTAATTAGAAGCCAAAGCCACCATAAAATAATACGTAGATTTGAGTTAATCAAGATTTTAATGGTAGTTATAGATTCATTAGCTACGTATGCACCAAAGAAAGCAAATTTACCTTCAATTTTTCAAAATCCTTTTGTCAATTCTAGAAAGAACACAAAAAAAAAAAAAAAACCTTTCTTTAGAAGTAAGAAAGAGCAAATACACGGTGAAATTAAAAAATAGGCTGATTTATCAGCGGTAATTGAAAAATAGTCACAGTTTTAAATATAATTAAAATTTAGTCACTTTTATGTAAAGATAAATCTGAACGAAAACACTGTTCAAAATGCTGGAAATATTCCGGCATAATATATTGGAGTTCGAATTTTTTACATGTGAACTTCCAGTATAATAACCGGAACTCCGGTATATTATGCCGGAACTCCAGTAAATGTACCAGAACTCCATCATAATGTACTGGAGTTCCAGCATAATATACTGGTCCAACATAATATATTGGAAATTCATACACAAGTGTTCCAATCTCCAGTATATTATGCAGGAACTTTCCGTGTGGCAGTAAAATAGTTACTATTTTTTAATAACTTTACAAACGTCAACTCAATTACCAATTCAAAAATTAGCGAGCCCGTACTATTTTTACGCAAATAGAGGTAATATAGCTTTTCTTCCTGTTACTAATAGCCTTCGTAGGATTCACAAATATTATCTTTCATTCCTTTCGAGTTTAAAGTATAAACTAGTAATAGTTCAACTCTCCCCAACCGTTAGATTTTAAAAGGAAAAAGTTGTATATAATGAAATCTTAACCGTCTAGTTTTTTTCTAAACCAAGCAAAAATCTCTACTTTCAAGTATTAAGGAAAAAGGAAAGAGAACAATAGATATCATTCACATTGGAGAATGACCAAAAGCAATAGCACCAATGGCAGAGGTCTCGGGTTCGACTTCTGAGTATGAAAAAATATTTGATAGGAAACACTTTTCTCCGAATAGAAATACGGCGCGAGTCCGGATATAGTCGGACTCCAATACGATTACCGCACACTAAGTGAGAAACCAAAAACAAAATGACCAAAAAGCAATATAGTATATTAACTCAATAAAATGCTTTGAAATATAAAGCCTTAAAATCAGAGAGACAGTCGTAGTCTGAACTTCATGCGTTCTAAATTTCAAAATAATTAATAGTATTAGATGTTAGTAACTCGATTCTGAATATAACTTTATAAATTTTTAATGGATTTAATTTGTTAATAAAATATAAAGTTTAGACTAATTAAATATGGGGATGAAGTTTTTTTTATAACAATGAAGGAAAAACTATTGGTCTATGGCGGCAAGAGAGGTTTTGAGTGCTTTTACTTTATGGATCAAGTCTAGTCATTTCTAACGTTGAGTGCTATTCTATGTGCTGGTTCCCTCAACCTTACACTATAGCCCGTTTGGACAATAAAAAAATGTCACTTTTTCGAATTTTTATTTTTATTTTTTGAAATCAGTGTTTGGCCATAAATTTTTTAATTTTCACTTGAAAATGTATTTTTAAAGTTTTCGAAAATTTGAAAAACTTTAAAAAGCTATTTCAAAATATTCACTCATGTCGCTCACAAAACTTCAAAAACAACTCAAACTTATATTTATGTCCATACACAACTCTAAGCTAGCGTTTGGCCATAGAGTTCCAAATTTGTTTTGAAAAATCTGATTTGGGCGAAGTTTGGTTAGAAGATGAAAATGTGTTGCGACATACGTTTTCAAAACATATTTTCCAACTTTATTTTAGAAAAATATGTATAAAATTCCCAAGTTTTGGAATTTTGGCCCAAAATCACCCATAGTGATTTTGGATTTCAAGTTTAGGATTTGAGATTTTGCCAAAATATGAGCAAAATTTATGGCCAAACGGGTCCTAATTTTCAAATATTATTTTCACTTTAAAAAAAATTCAACTTTTCTTTTTTAGAATTTTATATTCTTTTTGTCCAAACGCCCACTATATATGTCACCATCCTCCCTTTTAGGTCAAAGAAAACTACCATCTCTATTTGTTTAAAGTTGTATTATTCGAATTAGCTTGTCGCACCTTAATTAATTTTACGAAATACTTATTATTTTTCATCAACATAGGTAAACGACATATCGGTAACTCTATTCTTCGAGACGTTGGACAAATAAGAAAAAAAAACACCTACTTATAATTTACTGAATTTGAACCGAAGACCTCATCGTTCTTACCCTCTTCTATTTTCTTCTTCTGAATTATGGTATATGCTCAACAAAGAAAGTAATGTTGTATTCCCTTCATAATGATTCCTCATTCTCAATATCTTAATCCGAGATTCTTGTGATCCGACCCTTCTCCGGATCCCGTACATAGTTCAACTTGTTAAGGATGCAATTTACGGATGAATTTACGAGCTATACGATATTAAGATGTAAATTTAAAGATAATTTAAATGCTTTAGAATAATATAAAAAGAGACCAATTTGACTTAATGCGAGGCTCCTCTCGAGTCAGAAAAGATAACTTCACCAGCATATATATAAATATTATTTTTGAAAAGACATATATTCTTCCACTAACTAATTTTAAATACTACTACTACACAAATAGTCAATAGGTTTTCTTTTTTGGTTTTACACTTGGTATTTGGTATCCGCATTGAGTCCGGTTATATCCGAATTCGCATCGCGTAGGGTCCAATTCAGGAGGAAGCGCTATCTACCAAGAATTTTTTTATATCCGGGACTCGAACTTGAGATCTCTGATTAATGAAAGAGCAGTCACATCCACTACACCACATTCTTTGACGATAAATAGTCAATAGTTTAAAAAAAAAGAATACCATACTATTCATACTTTTATCATAAGTTGTTGCGGTGAAGTAATAAGTATTTCTTCTTTTTTTAACTAAAGTTTTCAGATTTGATGTGGCCTTTCATAAGGAGGGCTCTACCTTTAAATGAGCTGACATAACAAGTTCTCGAATTCGAACCATAAGTATAAAGTCACCTTTAATAGGAAACGCTCAGAACGCTCTACCTTTTAAAGTGAGATTTGCCGCAATTTTAAATTAATCAGGTTAAATATCGAACACCGAGCGAAAAACATAAAAAATATAATTATTTATTCTCTCTCCTCCCACAAACATAAAGCAGATACAACATCCACAAACCGTCTCATACATTCCTTTTTCTTCTTTTAAAACCACTTGTTCATAAAGCTGCTTATTTTTCCTTTTCAGAAAGAAAAAAAAAACTCCATTTCTCCTTTGCTTCTTCTTCTTCCTTCTTCATCAATGGATACTGCTCAATGGCCCCAGGTATAACTAAACTAAGAGAATTCTTAAAGATCTCATCAATTCTTGTTTTTTCCTGTATTTTTTGGATTAGAGTTTTTGTAGCTAAAATTAAAATCTTGATTTACTTATGAGAAAAGATGATATTTCCCCACTTTTCTAGTCTCTAAATCTTTTATTTCTACACTTTTTCTTTTTTGTTCTAAATATATGTGATTATGAAAAAGGTTGAGAAAGTGAAAAAGATTAAATTACAGTTAAAGTTTTAAAGTACAAAGCACCTGACTTTTTTTTTTCCTTTCCCTTTCTTCTTACTCATCTGAAAAAATTTGTGGTGCTTACTATCTAGCTTATGGTCTCACTTCTCGTCATGAATTCAGACGCGGATCTAAGATTTAAATTTAATATATTCAATATTAAAAATTTTACCAATGAATTACTATACTTTTGAAGTTATATATAAGTTGATCAGAATATGATATTTATCAAAGTTTTAGTATTTTTCACATATATATTTATCTATATTTTGGTCTTACTAGCTATATAGTTGATGCTCGTAATGTAATTCAGAGTCGGATCTAAGATTTAAATATTATACTTTTGAAATTATATATACGTCGATCAGAATTCTAATAAATAGTTATCGAAATTTTAGTGATTTTCACATATATTTTTGTTTTGGTGTTTATTTTTTTACTTTTTTTGTAGGAGATAGTGGTGAAGCCAATGGAAGAGATAATACAAAACACAAATGGATCATCAAAACCTAATTCATGTGTAGAAAGAAAAGTTAGGCCACAAAAAGACCAAGCTTTGAACTGTCCAAGATGTAATTCAACAAATACAAAGTTTTGTTACTATAACAATTATAGTCTTTCTCAGCCAAGGTATTTTTGCAAAACTTGTAGAAGATATTGGACTGCTGGTGGATCTCTTAGAAATATTCCTGTTGGTGGTGGTTCAAGGAAAAACAAGAAATCTTCCTCTTATTCAAATCCTTTGAAAAAACTTCCTGATTTGATTAATCCAACATCTCATGATAATCATGATCAAAACCCTAGTAAGATCCATATTGAAGGGAGCCAAGATCTTAACTTGGGCTTTTCATCTGATTTCAAGACTATCACTGAGCTAATTCAGGTACTTTCACTTCATACAGTTTCTCGTTCACTTCTTTCGAATTCATTATTTTATTTTTTTTGCGTTGTTACAACCAGCGGGGGAACCAGATTTTTATTAAGGGATATCAATATATATATAACAATAAATACAGAAAATTAGCGGAAGTTAATACATAATATACATACATATAAATTTATTTTTCACCTACCTACAATGTATTTTTCCACTAAGGTGGCTCAGCCACTGGTTACAACAACAACAATGACAACAGTAACAACCACTTACCCTTACCTCTGAGGGGATAGAGAGGTTGTTTTAACACTCGGCTCAAGAAGACGAAAATAAATGATAGATCAATGACAGCAACAAAAGTCAAAATCTTTTATGCGTTATTATTTTTTTTTAAAAGTCTTTCAAAATAATTAATCGGGTCAAAATTAATATTATGTTTTGAATGTTTTGAGGAACCAAAAAGTCACTTGTATTTATGTATGTGTAAATTTGCAAGTTAAGTAACAATTGTTGTTGAATTAATATAGTAGCACGTATCAGTAAAGTTACTAAACTATATGCCCTACTAGCTACTCGACTTCTCAAAATTACGATAATTCGTTCAGAACTATATTTTTTGATTTCGATTTTTTTTTATAATAGTAGTGTCCGAGCTAATCTGATTTCGACTCGTGCTCCTTTAAAATCAACAGGTACCAAATTATGATGGAAATAACAAGAACAACAACAGTCCAAGTATTTCTCCATTGCATCCTCCTCCTCCTCCATCTTCTTCTTCTTCCGCGTCTTCGTCGTCTCAGCTTTCAGCATTGGAATTAATTAATGGAATTACATCAAGTGGGATGAATAATAATTCATTTATGTCAATGGCCAATATTTCTGATCCAAATTCAGTTTATAATAACTCAGCTGGATTTTCTTTGCCATCTCTAAATTTCTCATTGGATCATGGACTTGGAAATGCAGCCTATGGAAATACTCTACAAGAGACAAATACAAGTGGAAGATTTTTGTTTCCTTTTGTAGGTTTAAAACAAATTTCAACCACAAATACTACAAATCATGATGGTGGTAATGAGAATAATAGAGATCATCATCAGCCTGCTGAAGAATCTACTAATGGATTTTGGAATGGAATGTTAGGAGGAGGAGGAGGTTCTTGGTAAAAAAATATATATTATATATTATACAATAATATATCAAGGGTTTTCCTTCAGGTTGCGTACGATGGACCCTTGTTGCCCGATCTTTCCTCGGACCCCGTGCATAGCGGGAGCTTAGTACACTGCGCTACCTTTTTTTATTTTATATCAAGGGTTTTTCTTCTATTTTCTTTATGGGGTTTCTTCTTTTTCTTTTAGAAAAAAAAAAAGATTTTCTATCACAAATTGGTGATTAGGAAAAAAAGTGAGAATTGAACATGCGTCTATTTTGTGTTTTTTCTTGTAGTGGTTATTGGTGGGGTGGCCTTGTTTGGATTTAATTTCTTGAAAACTAACTCATAGGATATATATATATATAAAAAAAATCTGATTTATCCTAATTAATCTTTTTTAGTTTACTTTACTCTCTCATTTTTCATATAGTTGTCATTTATTTACTTTGGATTATAGTTGGTGGAAATTTTCTGAAAGAAATGGAAGCCCAGATTTTTTGGAGGGCAAGAAGACCAGAATTTGTGATGCCTATAATTATTTCTATTATCACAAAAAGGAAGGCAAAGGGATCCCACTATTGTTATTTCAATTAATGTCATTATTAGAAAAATAAATGTATTATAATGTATAATTTTTTAAGTTTGTATTGAGCTTTGTGAGACTTGTTATTAATTAATTTATTTGAGTTACTTTAATTATTCTATGAAAAGTATAGTTTTGCAGCATAATTTCTGAACATAAACATGGCTTTATTTCATGGTTTACTCCTTTCCCAAAAAAACTTTTAAGGTTGTCAGGTTCTGTTTCACTTCAAATGACTTGATCCATGAGCATCAGTAGCCAGGTTTGATAACATAAAGAAGAAGGGCAGCCTCGTGCATCAGGTATTACGCGTTCATGTTAGGTCCCGGGAAAGGATCGATTCCAAGAGGTTTGATCAGTGGCGGAGGTAGAATTTCTGCCAAGGGAATTCAAAAAAGAAAAAAGTCAAAAACATTAGTCAAGGGGGTTCAGAACCTCAGTGGTTCGGGTGAACCTCCTTCGAGATAAAAAAATAAATTTTACCTTATATATACAATATAATTTTTTCGGCGAATGGTGTTCGGGTGAACCCCTTTCGCCCTGGGTATGATGTAGACAACAACCCTAATGAACGTATTAATAGTTGTTTCCACAATTCGAAACCCATGACATGATTAATGCTTTACCGTTACTCTAAGACTCTCTTCCTAATTATTTGATAATATAGTAGTTTCGATTAATTAGAGTTATTTGGTTGAGAGCATGTGTAATTTACTACAGACTTTTAATTTATATACACTAACATTATTCATAAATTCATCTTATATTGTAGCCTTATATGATTATTACTTAAATAGTTAAATGACATGATTCAACATGCTCATGGATGTCATATAATCTCATAGGCTTACTAAAAAGCTTATATTTAGGAGAAGAAGAAAAAAAAGGACTCTCATCCAAGATTGTTTCTCTTATATATTAATAATATAAAAATGGTGAAAGAATGTGTATGCAACTCTCTTTTTTCTATTGTTGAATGTTGAACCAGGAAATTAATAGCTTGTTTGGCCAAGCTTTTTTTTGGGCCAAAAGTATTTTTTTGGCCAAAAATTAAGGTGTTTGGCCAAGCTTTTGGAAGAAAAAAAAGTGTTTTTGGGGAGAAGCAGAAGCAGTTTTGGAGAAGCAGAAAAAAGTAATTTCTCTCCAAAAGCACTTTTCTGACAAGCACTTTTGAGAAAAATACACTTAGAAGCAGTTTTCAAAAGCTTGACCAAACACTAATTACTGCTCAAAAGTGCTTTTCAAATTAATTAGTCAAACACAAACTGCTTCTCACCAAAAACACTTTTTTAAGAAGTACTTTTGAAAAAAGCACTTCTCAAAATAAGCTAATTTTAGAAGCTTGGCCAAACGGGCTATAAGTGATATTTGCTCTAAAATGTGAGAGAAAGTCAAAGAAATAATTAATCCTGGTTTATTCTTCTTCTTCTTCTGCTTCGTTTTTTTTTTCTTGTGGTGAAATGGAATGCAGAAATTGTTGCTACTAAGTAATATTTTTTTCTTTTATTTGAGATTGAGATATAATTATTATTATAATTTAAGAATTAAGACGTAATTGTTATTGTATAATCTAGGGCGGAGCTCACATATACTTACAAGTTTGATTGAATCCAATAACTATGATTCAAATTATGTATTTATTTTATAAAAATATATTAAATATTTATAAATTACTAATTTAAAATTCAATAATCTATAATATCAAACCATAGCATAAAAGCTGGCTAAGGAGCAGTTTCAATGGGATGATAATTGCGCATGTTTTTTTATTGTTAAAAAATTAAAAGGAAGTAAGAGAAAGATCTGACAAACTCTAATTTCTTTGGTCATATGTGGGATCCACAAACATTCCCCTTGACAAGCGTGCTAAGGAATAATCTCTCCCACTTTACTACAGCCTCTATTTCTCTGTAATTTGTTTATAAAAAACATCAATATCAAACGAATAGTACATTTGATTTATTTTGAGAAGTGCTTTTTTTTTTAAGTATTTTTGGTGAGAGGCAGTTCGCGTTCGGCTAATTAATTTGAAAAGTATTTCTCGGCAACAATTAGTGTTTGACCAGGTTTTAAAAAATTACTTCTAAGTGTATTTTTGGAGAGAATCTACTTTTTTCTTCTCTAAAACTTCTTCTGTCTCTCAAAAATACTTTTTTCCTTTCAAAAGCTTGTTCAAGCACTTTAATTTTAGAAAAAATTACTCCTGACCAGAAAAAAGTGCTTTTGCCTCAAAAAAAGATTGGCCAAACAGGCTATAACTAGGATCAATTAACTGCAAATTAGAAGTCTTACTCTATTTTTCATACTTCAAACAATTTATTATTAAAGTTTATCATCAACGTATATCAATCTTTCTCCTTAATTCATGCTTAATACGGCTTAAACTTGTGAAATTCACATAAACATAATCAGAGGCAGATCTACCGTACCTAGGAATTCAGTAGCTTTTGACTAAATAATGTATATGTATTAAGCAATTCACTAAGTATATGTAAATATTTGAGTGTAAACACAGTTATTATTGTATATTAGCTTGAGCTCATTATATAAACTCATAAACATCAAATCTCAAATTTGCCCCTAAATATAACAACAGTAACCGGCAGCCTGTTGCACTAAACTCATTCTATCCGTGGAATCTGAAAAAGAGTCAGACCAGAAATATCTATCGTATGCAGTCTTACCATAAATTTGCAGTAAGTCACTATCGGTGTTGAATCCTTATTTAAGGATTTAGTTTGGGACTTTGAAAGGGTCATTTTCTTCAGGCCATTTTAGGAGGTGTTCTCTTTAAGAAGTTGGAAAACCCCCAACAAAAGTTTGCACATTTATGAGTCTTTTTATCCCGTGATATTCGGGATCTCTCAACAGAAATCAACGATATGATCACATGAATAATATTTAATTTATTTATTTATAGGATCGTATAATTTCCTTACTAATATTATGTCTTACGTTTTTTCTTTACTTTTCATTTCAAGCAAAGAATGAGAATTTCTGTTTTAGAATGAAACATCAGTAACATTTTGGTTTAATTTGATTCCTTTTAGTTTTTCTCCTTTTTGCTTGAGTTTGAAAAATCAAATTCATGAATCACGGTTACAAGTTTGGTTGATAGTAGAATATAAGTTTACAAAAAAAAACCAAGTTATCAAAAATGAAATCGAAAAGGGAAAAACAGAACCATAACAATTATATTTCCATATGATACTGATATTACACTTTTGAAACAAAAAAGTGAAAATATCGAATCGAAATCTTTCAAAACCGCGTACAGAGGCATCTTAATTTACTTAAGATGCTAACGTAAATCAAATACTATTTCTTTCTGTGGTATGTATTCAATTAAACCCAGCTCATTGATCTGCATTGATCCCGAAAATACGAACCTTGTGCATATTTGGAAATTTGGCAACAACCAGTATAAAAACTGCGACAGTGTTGAAGAACAACATTGGGTGTTGATAATCGGTTGTATGAGAGGCTATCAAGTAACTGTGAAAAGAAACCAAGTATGAGAACACTACTGCAAAGGCATCATACAGTACAGAGGATAAGATGGACAAAAGACCAAAAAAAACAAAAGGCAGCCTAGTGCACTACGCTCCCGCTACGTGCGGGTCCGGGGAAGGGCCGGGGACCACAAGAGTCTACCGTACGCAACCTTAATTTGCACCTCTGCAAGAGGTTGTTTTCACGGCTCGAACCCGTGACCTCCTGGTCACATGGCAGTAACTGGTAAGCTCCCCTCAAGATGGACAAAAGACAGCCACAAATAAAATTAGTTAGAAAAAAAGAATCTTTTCTCCAAAGGGAAAACGAAAAAAGAGGATCATTGTGTAGTTGGTAGCGCAGGCAAGACGAATGGCAAACAAATCAATGTCCTACCACATCATTAATACAAAAGCTGCACTAGTTGTTGTTCTGGGTACAATAAATGAGAACACCACATTTTCCACTTGCTGATCATCAACCTTAGCTACCTTCAATGTTCCTCTTTGAAGTGACCGTGCATAAGCTAGCGCCGCCTAGTGCACTAAGCTCCCACTATGCGCGGAGTCCGGAAGAGGGCCAGACCAGAAGGATCTATTGAACTCGGTCTTATCCTGCATTTCTGCAAGAGGTTGTTTCCCCGGCTCGAACCCGTGACCTCCTGGTCATATGGCAGCAACTTTACCAGTTACGCCAAGGCTCCCCTTCACAATGCATAAGTGTGTCATTAATATGACACAGTATTGTTCAATAAGCATCTGCCTTACAAAAAGTAATGTTCCTGAATAATAAAGGAGGAAGGAGAGTCCAATATCTAGGACTCTACAATGCTTCATCACTAAACCAAAGAAAACTACGATGGATGAATAAGAAAAGAATGCTCAAAATATCAATTAGCATATTTCCAGAGAGGGAAGTAATAAGCATGGCCACAGCAACACCCCCCACCCACCACCCCACTACCTCAAACTAAGTGCACATGCACTGCTCAACTTCCTCCCTCCTACTTCCTTTCCCATCAAATTTTGTGATTCTTTTTTATGAAATTAAAGGCAGAAAAAGAAACCTTATGCAGCAAAGCAAACTAGGATGTGTGCTTAAGCCCATAGCATAAAATAAAAGACTCTGACTATGGTATCAAGATGCTACTGCTGATTCATCATTTTACTCCTATGCGCAAAAAAGTGGGGGTTGGGGTTGGGGGTTTCTTTTTCCATTTTTCTTTTGATGAGTGTGCATTTGGTTGATCGCTCTTTCATCATTGTCTCTACTATTTTCTAAGTTTAAAATTGAACTCTGTCAACAAGAATTGTTTTGCATACAAATCAACTGCCTTAAGGAAGCTTGCTACACTTACAAAGATTAATACCTAAAAGGTACATATTTCCTGGTGCAACTCCCAACAAAATATGTTACAATGCAAACACAAGTTTCAGGAGCCAGCTCAGCTGTAGCAGACTCCAAAAGTGAATTTTCATAAGCTCTATGTCATTGAGAACTTGAGAGCTTCCTAAACAACAAAACATATTGTTAAACGACGGATATAATGCTTTTCTTATGAATAAACAGTATTTTTATCCTTGAAAAAGGGGTGCCCCTAGGGGTTAGTTCAAGTGGCAAAGGTTAAGGGACTTATAAATTACGTCACATGTTTGAGCCCTGCGCCATGCGAACTAAGCCTGGCATTTAAGTGGAGAAGGGTAGAGGGACGAGCCCATTATCCCCGATTTCTCGGTCACCCAAAAAAATTATTGAAAAAGCAATGGCGCGTATAAATGAGGAAATTAATTTGTAATGCTTTCAAAAGAATTTATTATTCTGCCCTTTTTGTTTAAGATCATTCAAGAACTAAACCTTATGAGGAGAACCACATTCCAGACAACTCGATGACTCCAGAGATAAAGAGCAAAGATTGAGACTTCACGCCTCAAGACTATGAGTTTCCTCCTTCAATTCCACAATTTAGGTCATTTTTCCAGGCTCAAAGGTAAAATTCATTAGTTTCTATAAACTTTGAGTAATAACCTTTAGGATAGCTACCTCCAACAGTTGTAAAACAAATTTGAGATAATTCTCTTCCCATCAAAGATTCACAGCCAATTTTTTTGTAAGGAAAAGTTCACTGTGAATTTCTTTTTCTTTTTTCCCCTTTTTGGGGCGTAAGTCCACTGAACGCTAACTTTAATCAAACGAAAATCCAGCATATTGCTTTCAGAAGAAAATGCTGTCCCTTTTCCCGTGGAGCATTTGGGTTCTCAACAAATTCATAAATGTTAATTGTTATAAGTACTAATTAAGAACTCAACAGTTGTATATCCACCTTAGGGAGAAGTCCATTAGCAGCTCAATAAGCTGTGAATGCTCAATAATTGCTAATGGAACCTGTAACAGTGGTTCGACCATGGCATGTCCAGATACTTCTGCTTTAGTCATTAATGCTAACAGCCTAAGGGGTTGTTTGGCAGGGTATATTCTCTATATAGGAATAGTGCGGAATAAGGTGTATTAGTAATGCATGGATTAGTAATGCATGGGTTAGTAATGCAAGCATTAGTTATGCAAATTATGCAAATATTATTTCTTATCTATTGTGGTGTGATGTATTAAAATTATAATGCATTGCATAATTTTTATCAAAAATAGGTGCTTACACAAATGCCCTCCATATTCCCTAGCTTTGAGGGACTCTAAGGACAATTTTGTCTTTAACCATGCTAATGCATGCATTAAAGCCTTGGTATTACTAATGCCATGGTTTTCTATGCATTATTTATGCATAGGATAATGCCAAGTATGATGTATATTAGTTATACACAAGTTGAAAAAATGTACCAAACAAGGTATTAGTAATGCATAGAGCTAATGCTTGCATTATTTTTCCTAACACCTCCTACCAAACGACCCCTAACACTTTTTAAAGGTGTCAGATTTTGGTTTTACCATGTAATATGTAGGTCTTGAAGCTAAATGGGACCAAATTCCCACTAAACTAATACAATTGGGGCAGTGGCGGAGGCAGGATTAACCCTAAGGGGTTCAAAAAAGAGAAAGTTAAAAGTAATGTAGCTAGAGGGAATAGAACCAGACCTTACAAAAGTTTTGAACCACCTTGACCACTAAGCTATGCTTTTAAGATATTTCAAAGGGGATTCAAAACATAATATATATAGGTAAAAAACGGTTATGCCTTATATATACAGTGTAATTTTTCGGCGAAGGAGGTTCGGGTGAACACCCTTCCGCCCCCCTAAATCCGCCCCTGAATTGGGGTATATATCAATCAGCAATGTATCAACCTCAAACTAGCAGGGTCCAGTGTTGTCAAAGGCGCGCTTAAAGAGCTCTTAAGCCCTGAAGCGAGGCTCGAACCACGTTGAGCGCTTCGCCTAGCTTCGTGGGCGCTTTAGTGTCACAGCCTCGCTTCGTGGGCGCTTTAGTGTCACATCAAAGCTTTAAGACATACTTTTCCTTGCCAATGAGTGTAAACCTGAAAAGGCAACCTTAAACAATTGATATTTCATTTTATCGTGATTTTTTTTTTCAATTCCTTTGTCCATATATTTGTTATTCATGCTTATAATGATTAATCTTGGACTAAATGCATATTTTTACTTTTTCTCCCATTGCGCCTTTTTTCATTAAAGCCCACGCTTTATTTGCGCTTTGCGCTTAAAGCCCCAACAGACCATAGAGCTTTTTTCCGCTTTTCGCCGTTGATAACACTGGCAGGGTCAGCTAATGAAATCCTCAATGCCCGTTCTGGTCTATTAAGATCAATTTCATTTGATTACTAAATAAGTTGTCTTGTACGGAAAATTAGCGGTTCTCCAGAACTAGAGATCTCAAAATGTTACACTTACCCCTAAACGGGCATATAAATCTGTAACCAAAATAAAGACACTCCTAACAAACATCAGGACTAATTTAAGTGTAGAAACAAGTAAACCTTAATTTCTAACTAATTAGTATCGGCCATACAGAACCTTTGGTTCCATGATTCTGAGAGATATTCAGCAACTTGAAACATTCATCTAGCGTATATGTAAAGCTAACACTCACTTCCATGTAATATTGCTGGTGCCACAATCCCACAACCATTTTACAGAATTTGGTCTTTACCTTGGTAGGTATCTTCCTATCGTAAATCACTCCACCTTTTGAGTGATCATATTCTATGAGTTAATTCTTCCTTTGTCATGCCATTCTCTAGGAGACATTGATGCCTTTTGTTCCACTCTAAGAGTCCGAAAAATGTGACTATGAGATTTAATCAGACACATTATCCTCCTTTTTGAAATGGTAACATGGTGACTCGAACCCAAAACCGTAAGGTTGGAGCCTTGGAGGTGGAGGGTGCTTCCCACTTGAGCAACCCTCTCTTGTCCATAACATAATCCACTTATTTAAGGTAATATCTTCAACACCGAATCCTCAATCAAAAAATTATAGCAATAGATTCAATAAATTTGCTCGTGTTGCAATGATGCTTTGTTGGAGAAGCTATTAAGAATAAGTGGTTAAAAATGCTTCCAGTACAGCCCGTTATGTAGGGATTAGATCATATATTGTTTTGATAAGGAATTCCAACAAACTAGCTTTAAAATAGAGTAATCAAGCTCGAAGTAATTAACACTTGGGGGTGATGTCATTGATCATGGAAGTTATGCATAAACGTAATGCCCATGATAAAGACTTGTGCGTAATCCATGTTATTTTCATTCAATTGCTACATGATCACCAATTCCATAAGCTTGCATGCTTAATTTGTCTAGCAACTACACCCTATTTCCTGACTTCTTGTCCCCTTTATTGTTAACTTTCAAATAGTATTAGTGTCATATAAAATGAAACATAGCAAGTTTTAGTTAACCAAGCCCATAATCAGAGCCTAAGAATATTCCGCCCCCAATATATTTACTAATACAATGATCAGAAGCACTGTTGCAAAAAGCATGATGGTGCAACTCAGAAGCTTATTCAAGTGAGTTGGAGAGCTCATACACATGTCAACTACACTTGCAAGCATGATATCTTTCATAGCATTAGAAGTCTAAATAGCAAATAACATGATGAACTTGACTACTTACAGCACCACAGGGACAACTGTTAGAAACTTCCTGTTGCGAGTAAGCTGCTTCCCGTTATCTATCTGCTCCCACCAAGTCAATCTGTTGTAGATACCTTGGTCATCCGAAAATGGTGTTCCCTTCTTCCAGTGAAAGCATTGATATGTAACCTGAAGATAAATAGACAAGGCGAAGTCATTAGTAAAGCAACAAAAGATTTAGAGTATGTGCAAATTCTATTCCCTTCTTCCAGTGGAAAATAGTGACAAATGACGTGAAAGGCAGTCTTTCAGAAAGAGATAAAATCGAGAGAAGGTATATTACAAGGTTTCCACCCATGCTATAACACCAGGTAAAACACACACACGCACACACAAAGAGACCTTGGGACCAAAGAGAAGGTAAAGATCATCAAGTAGACTTTGGCACGCTTAGGAATTATGCATACGGACATTATTCACAGCAAATGACATAGGTAAACAATGGTTCTTATTTGCTACTAAACACAAGGGCAGGCAAGCATAGCAAGAACAAGGGAAAAGACGCCAAAAGGATAATAGAGATATTAAGCTTTCAAATTAGCAATCTTAATAGAAGCCCCCAAATTCCGGATATACTTGTTACTGCGCATACTGGTGACTAAATAAAGAAATTACAGGGTATGTTGAGCATGCATCATAATTGTCATGAAAATGGTCTTAGACAACTCGACTCCAAAAATTAGTTTAAGTGGTGAAAATTCTCAAAACCATATAAATAGACTATAAAATGTACCTTCAACAAATGTGGGAATTTAACACCCGGACCCCACTCCTACCCTCCTCTCCCGGCACAATTAGGACTAGACATCTAGAGCGTTAATAACATAACACGAGAGCTCAACATTGATAAGTCTAGCTCTGATACCATGTAATATGAATGAACCTTGGGCTAACTCAACCGTAAAGATAGTTCAAGAGGTGAGAGTTCCTCAACATTATAATAGATTAAAGTCCAGAGAGTCATAGACTCCATACTCTCAACCAATATAAGACTATAATAATAATGTCTAGTAAAATCGATCAAGATGCAAAAACCTAGTATACAAGATACTAAAAAATCCAAAGCTTTTATTACAATTTCCCTGTCCATCTATCTAAGAATAAAATCAATCGTGCATACCATCAATCACAAAATAGTAGGAGTCGGTTGTATCCTTTTATACTCTATCTAAGAATCAAGACCGATAAAACAAAATTACATCACCACTTCTCGAGCTACTTCTCAAAATCTCTGATTTCAAGTTGACATAAACAGGTAATAAATGACTCATGCTTAGACCTAACTCAGATCAATTACAAATTCCGAGACAATTCCCCAAATGGTGCAGTACCATAAACCCAGAAAACACTAAGACAAACGAGACTTGGAATCCAAAAAAAATATCCAGAAACATAGACATCAATAAGTCAATCATTCAATTATGCATTTATTTGTGCGGACCCATTTCAAAAGAACATAGTTGTGAATATAATTCATCATGATTGGACTACTTTAAGCAAACTGTCAACCTACCACAACCATAGGCTCAGAGCTAGCGCAAAGAAAGGTGTTCAATTGAACTCCCTTCGCCAGAAAATTATACTGTGTAGATAAGATAAAACTAGTATTTTGGGTCATATATAAGCTGTTGAATCCCTTGACATTAGGAAAAATTTCTAGTAAAGTGGCAGCGAGGCTTCAAAAGTTGCTTTAGATAACAAGCTCAAATCTCAGGTGTAACCTTTGACATTTTCGAATCCCATGTATAAAATTCTAGCTCCTGCACTTACCACAACCCTCCTCCTTTATTGAGAAGGTGAATTCAACAACATCAACAACTACTACTACTACTACTACTAAGCCTTAATTCTAAATTAAACGAGAATACGAAAAAGTAAAAAAAAAAAAAAAATTGAGAAAGAGGCGTACGAGAAAATGAGAGAGATGAACGATGGTCCAAGCCATGCCAGGAGAGCAACCCAAGACGGAGAGAACAACGAGCCATGAGAAGAATAGAATTAAGATGTAAGTTGTCCATACACCGGGATACGTAAACCACTCCGTGTTCCGATTCAGATCCGTCGGCGGCACCGCCGTTACATACAAATTCGCCATCCACAATTTCCAATTCAACTAAACGAGATCCAATAATCCTTTTCTGAATTGTGTTTTTGAATATACAAATTAGGAAGATGAATACGAAGCTTCCGATTATTGAACGAAGATGAAAATGGGGATTAATTGTTATTGAAAAATAGTTTAAGATATTTGATCAAAGCGTTGTTGATATGGAGACGACTACTCTATTAGCCGGTGGGTTTGATGGGTAGGACCCCTAAGGTTCCCTCATTTCTGTTTCCTTTTTTAAAAACTCCTATTTCATTTACTACTTTTTATTCTCTTTTGATAGGTGTTAAATAATCAAATATTAAAATATAGAGACATTTTCGTTCCTATACCATATAGGAAACTATATTACTAAATATGTTCATGATTTGAAAATTATCCGTCTTGTTAATAGTTTTTTTACAAAACAGATACAATGCATTAAATACAGAATCTTAGTAGATATAATTTTCCTATTTAGGCGCTAAAATTAAGGAAGTAAATATTCTTTCAGATATTTCATTAAATAAGGAATCATTGTAGTATTAAAATTCCTTATTTAGGTGCGCTAATATTGGGAAAATAAAAATTCTTTCAGAAATTTTCAAACGCAAATCACGTTGTATAATTTTCGTCTCTTTCTATTCAATGTACCCAATTTGTAGATATTTTGTAAATAAATTGTAGATTATTTGTATTTTGATTGTAGATGCTTGTTTTTTGTTTTCACAAATTAAAAATGACTAAAACTTCTACAAATCTTCTGCAAAAAACGCAATTATGTCGAAAATCCCAATTAAACTACAATCGAATGAGAATTGGGTGATACGATATTGAGATCTGTTTGACTTTGTAGTTTATTTTTAGTTTTTTTGTAGAATTTTTGTAGATGAATAGAAAATTTTGTAGTTATATTAAATGTAGTTATTATGATGTTTAGAATACAATTTGTCTACAAAAAAACTATACATTAACTACATTCTGGACACAATCTACAATTTAACTACAATTTAACTACAATTTATCTACAATTTCTGTAATATGTCTTCTTCTTCTTCTTCTTCGAGATTCAATCTGAAAATCAGTCAAAACCAAGTCCCATCTTCACCAAAAACCCTCAAAATTGAGATATAAACTCCAAACCATATTCCCGATTATTTTCAACAACACTCAATCAAAACAAATAATGATTTTTGAAAACCCAAATTTGAATTCGAGCTTTCAAGCTTTTTAATGGCTGTCAATGGTGGATTTGAGAGAAGAAAAGATGAAGAACATATATATGATCGCCAATTTCTGAAAACGATGAAGAACAGAATGTAGCAATTTCGACTTGTTGAATCTCGAAGGTCTGAATTCTACAATTTGAAGAAGAAGGAAGGGAGAAGAGGAAGAAAGGGGAGGGGAAAACGGCTGGTTACAAATGATGGGGAGAGAGAAACGTGGGATATATGGACACTTTTAATTAAAGAGTAAAAATCTGCCCATTAATTATACCCCTTTAATTAAGGAGTAAAAAACTGCCCATTAATTATAATCCTAAATTAATTATGGTATAGATTTGGTAACTTGGTATACTAAATATAATTAAATCAAACCTTAAACATGGAGGGTGATAAGGTTTCATATATGGTATAGGAATGTAAAAATTTCTAAAATATAATACAACCAAACTATATAACAAACTCGTTTGTTCCGAATATTTTTGGATGTTATAGTAAAATATTGTTATAGAGAACATATACTACAGACTACAGTCAAACCTCTCTATAACAATATCGTTTGTTCCGAATATTTTTGGATGTTATAGAGAAGTGTTGTTATAGAGAAAATATATTATAACATAACATAAGAATTAATTTCGGAAAAACTTGACTTTTATAGTGAAGTGTTGTTATATAGAAATGTTGTTATAGAAAGGTCTGGTAGTATAACATAACATGAAAATTGGTTATGAAAAAAACTTAATTTTTATAGTGAGGTGTTGTTACGTAGGAATGCTATTATTGAGAGGTATGATTGTATAAATTATTATAAAAGGTTATGATTAATTATGTGGTTAAGAGATACGTATGTTTACTTACATTCTTAACTGATAAAATTAAATTAAGTGATTTAACATAAGCATTATATGCGAAAGCTTATAATGTGAGTTTGAAGTTAATTTATCTGGCTTAGTTTCTTGTTAAACTAGGTGAAAATATTAATTCAATAAAATGAAAAATTATTCTTTTGAACCTATGTAATAAACAATTGTATTATTGTTCTTGTTAGTGTTACACTGATAGGGTAGGATGTATTAAAAAAATTAGTAACTTTGGTATTATTAATTCTTGTTTGATAGTGTTTTTCAACCGTACTATTCTTATACATAACAAATCATAGTTTTTAATACATGGATATAAAATTATATAATAGATAGATTGCTATTTCAAAATTTTTAATGTACCAAACCAAACAGTCAATAAGAAATGAATCAAAGTATAATTAGTTTCAGCATTACTAATCTCAACATTACTAGTACACCTTATTCAGTATTATTAGTATAGACCCTACCAAATGACCCCTAACAACTTGTTTGGATGGTTGTTACATCTTGTATTGTATCGTATTGGTACTTTAAATAAAATGTTTGTTTTGATTGTTACTTAAATTTTATTATATCGTATTCGTTAAATCCTTCGTTACGTAATCTTTCACGAAAGTGCCACTTTATGGAACAACCGATTTGGTATAGTCGCGTCGTTTTCTTATTTTTTTCCCTCTCATCTTGTCCTTCATTCTTATTAAATAGTCATATTTTATCTTTTTTCCATGCCTTTTTATATAATATTTTTACCTTGTATCTTTTTTTTTTATAATAATATTGCAAGTTTATTCTTTATATTATCGGTGCAAGATATCATGAAACGACAATAAATAATACAATTTATTCAAATATTATATATATCAAAATAATATAATATATAATATAATATTATACGATAAAGACATAACAACCACTCAAACAAGCTGTAATTGGTATAGGAAAATCGTAACAAATAGTATTTCTTTATATTCATGCTTAGCGGTGGATAATCAAATTTCGTTTTGTCTCTTTTTATTTTTATTTTCCTAAGAGACAATAATAGCTACAATATGAGTTCAATGGTCGGTTGGTGTTTTTTAGTTGAAAATTGACCAGAGGGAAGCCTTCTAAAGTATAATTAAAGTATTTTGTGCGTGTTGAGAATGTCACAAACCAAAACTACAAAAACTTGGCCCATACTTTAAGTCAAAAAATTAAATAATTTCTATTTTATTATAAATATATATTATATTATGGATATTCATAAGCTTTCTCAAGAAGCTTATTCATATGGGACTCCGTCGTAAATATGTTTATCTATTTGGTACTTTATTGGAAATAAGCTTCCTGAACAAGCTTATCATTTCGGTTCTCATTTATGGATAAATATTATCCCCGGTAGAAGATTATCTATGTCTGGTACAGTAGCAGCTTACACAGCAGCTTGCAGTAGCCGCTTACAAGCAGCTTATACAGCAGCTTGCAGTAGCAGCTTACACAACAGCTTGCAGTAGCTTACACAACAACTCAGTAGCAATTTACACATCAACTTATAGTAGCAGCTTACACAACAACTTACAATAGCAGCTTACACAATAGCTTCCTTCTTCTATAAATAGAGGAGATTTTAGTTCATTATGTACAACAGTTTAAAAGTTGAATAAGACATAGACTTTCTCTCTCTATACGTATATTCGATTTCTTTACTATAAAATCGTTATTTTATAACATATTTGAGTTAATATCACCGCCAAATCAGAAATGGACCACTTTCTGTTTCTAGGCTTACTTTAAATAATCTTCATACCATGAAAAGACATTGTTTCAATAATAGTCAAAAACTTTGAGCTATAGTTTATTTAACCTAAAGGTGCTTTAAATGACCACTAAGTTTGATTTGGGATAGCAATGGTGGGGCCTATTAATTATTATGTAAATTGGCAATCAAATTTGGTAAGCTTATTTATAACATGTTTGGCCAAATTTTAAAAAAATGCTTATTTTGAAAATTATTTTCTTAAAAGCGCTTATCAAAAAAGTATTTTTGGTGTGAATTATTTTGTGTTTGACTAATTAATTTGAAAAGTATTTTTGGACAGTAATTAGTGTTTGGCCAAACTTTTAAAAACTGTTTCTATGTATATTTTTCTCAAAAGTACTTATCAAAAAAGTGTTTTTGGAGAGAAGCTGCATTTTTTTACTTCTCAAAAACTGCTTCTACTTCTCCTCAAAAGCACTTTTTTCTTCTTCTAAAAGCTTGGCCAAACACCTTAATTTTTGGCAAAAAGCACTTTAGCAACAAAAAAAATATTTTTGGCCCAAAAAAAGCTTGGTCAAACATGCTGTAAATTTTTTATTGTTTATAATTTGGAGCGACTCAAACCTATATAGTCAGACCTCTCTATAGCAACATCCCTATATAACACTTCACTATAAAAGTCAGGTTTTTTCCGAAACTAATTTTTATGTTATGTTATAATATATATTCTCTGTGACAGCACTTCTCTATAATATCTAAAAATATTCAGAAAAAACGAGATTGTTATAAAGAGGTTTGAGCGTAATTGGTATTTTAGGAAATCGACTACTAAAACATGTTTATCTATTTTCTTTTGGCCAAAGAGATAAACTTTGTAATTGAACTCGTGATAAATTTCATGTACAAAAGTTCAATTTCTATTACTCCCTCTGGTTTAATATAAGTGATTTTTTTGCTTGTTTTCACACAGATCAAGAAATTTATCTTTTAGTATTAATTAATAATAAAATTGACCATAATAATCTTTACTATCTCACATAAATACTCCTAACACATACTCTAACACTATTTAATTCATGAGCAATGTAGAAAAAAAATAATTAATTTATTCTCAAAATCTAAAAAAATCACTTATTACGAACCACATGAAAAACGCCAAAAATCACTTAATTTGGACCGGAAAGAGTATTGTCTAATAGTACTTTAATCCGAAACCATATGTTCAAATTAACGAGCTTGTAATAACAACTAAGCTATACTAAGCGTCTTTAAAATTTTCATGTTTTGAGTGCATTTAACTTAAATGCGATTATTATCAAGTTCAAATAGCTCGATTCATGATTGTCCCATTTTGGAGGCCATTTTTCATAGGGCGAAATATAAAATTGACCGTCGGAAAAAGCTAACTGCATTTTCTAGCTAAAACATGTATAAATTATATATATTATATATACATATTATACACGTATATACAAAAAAAAAAACTTTTGGTACATTCTTTACATAACTGTCACAATTTAAATGAAATATAATAAATTTTTAGCATGAAACCCAATATTACAATCGTGGCATGAAAATATTTATATTTGTAGCACACAATTCCATTAAAATAGGAATATTAATTATTAATCCATAAACGTAAGCAATTTGAATGCAAAGTCAATAATTCTTTGTACAAAAATCATGTTTTTTTTTCTCTTTATCTATTAGCTTTCCTTCTTTTTCTTCATCCTTTTTTTTTTAATTATGCCGAAGCATATATTTCCTAAATTTGTTCCATTCGTATACTTTTTAATTATCTTTCTTACATTTTTTTCTTCCTTCTTTCATCCTTTTTAACATAAAAATCTTATTTCGATAATAATATATGTTAATATATATAAAACGTATATATAAAAAATATACATTGAAACACATATGAAATATACATAAAAAAAATATATCTTTAATTAAGATGGCACTTAGACATGTGAAATATACATAAAAAATATATCTTAAGTTTAATTAAGATGGAATATAAATATATACATAAAAGATACATCCTGAATTAAAATGGCACTTGACATAAAAAATATATTTGATATATACGTTAAAAATACATCTTAAAATAAAATGGCACTTCACAAATATATTTTGAATTAAAGTGATACTTGATATACAAAGTATGAAAGACGTATAAATCAATATATCTTGAATTAGGCGGCATTCACATATGCATCCAATTTTCGAAAATGGAGCGAAGAAGATGAATGTTGGAAATGGAGAATTAAAATGGACAAAAAAAAGTACTTCATGTGATAGTGAGTAAGTTAACTTATTAAATATTGAGCTTAATTATTATGATATGCTAATAATAAAAAAAGTGCTATTTGTGGAATAAACAATAAATGATGCTATTTTTAAATAATAGTTAAAAAAAAGGAGCCTATCTTTTTCTATATGGGCCAGAATTTATTGGACTACCAAATGGTGATGCTTATAAATGGGCTGGATGATGTTGGATCAAAGAAAGGAAAATGAAACTTTATAGTCGCTCTCAAAATAATAACCGAACATATATATATATATATATATATACAAAGGAGGAAAAAGAGTGCTGACTTGACACCTTTCTTTGGCCAAGAAACTCATTTATCTTTTTTCTCCTTTTTTTGGGTTTTCCTCTCATTCTTCTCATCCCTTCAATTCTTACTTATAGATGAAAAAACACGAAATATTGTATTTAAACAACAACCGTTTGGCATTCTAAAAGTCACGACCGTTTAGCAGTCCAAACGACTCTATAAATAGCCCAAGAGTCTCCGTAGATAAAAAGACAGCAATTCTTCGGTGAAGCTATCCAACTTTTCGATGTAGAGTGTAGAGATTCTGATCGTGAGTCTTGATGTCGCTTGCAAGTCCCCTCGGGATATTCTAGATGTAGAACTATCTCCTTTACATCCTGTACAATTGGCAATATCTCTCAATTTATTAGTATTTTACAATAAAATTTTGAATTGTCCCGATTGTGCTTGCAAGCACCAAAAAGGTTAGCAAAAATTTAAGTGTTCATTAATTTAGTTTCAACCAATACAAGTCATATAAAAAAATTCTTCCTTAGAGATCTCTAATTTTGGTTGTATAGATTATAGAGGAAATCCATTAACATAGCAGATAGCACGTCGGCAATGGTTGTATAAATTTAAGTGTTCTTGATATATGGTGTTCTTGATAGGATTGTGTATTTTTATGTTCAAGTTATCCTTTAATTCTAATATTTTATTTCTCTTCATAACTGCTCTGACCCTTTCAGATTATCATCATTAGGGAGATACTGGAATTTTCACAATTTCTTTGCACATGTATGGATTTCATCTAAAGAGAAAATAAAATGTCAATACTTTCATGACAAACATCGTGGGAGACGCTATGCCGAAATACAAAGTAAAGATAATAACTTATGTTCTATATATTGAATATACATTTTATTATACCAAAAAAAAAGAATATACATTTTTGTAATGATCCTCATGGAATATATATACTACTCATTTATTTCCATTTATATGAAAATTAAAGAAGGAGAGATGATAAGGAAAAAGAAAAACCAAACAAGAAGACAAGAAAGTAACTAAAAAAAGAGCACATAATAAATATAAAGCAACAAAAATTTTGACATCTAGATGACAACAATAATAACAATAATCCAGTATAATCTTACAAGTGGGATCTGGGGAGGGTAGTGTGTACGCAGACTTTACCCCTTACCCTAAGGTAGAGAGGTTGTTTCCAATAAACCCTCGGCATCATCCCTCCAAGAACTCCCCCACCTTGCTTTTGGAGTGACTCGAACTAACAACCTCTTGGTTGGAAGTGGAGGGTGCTTACCATCAGAGCAACCCACCTTGACAGATTATTGTATAATTTCTACAACTTTTATCAGGGCTCACTACCCGTCCTTAGATGGATTAGCCATCAATTCCTCTCTCTTGATTATGAAATTTTCATATTTATTTTCATTAAAATGAAATTCATGATCTTAAAGGTTATAATTAGAAATAATTACAACAAAATACACATGATTTCACACCACAACAAAAAATGGTTCATATTTTTAAGTTTTACCCGACCTATCCCATATTGTACATATTTTGGAAGCACTAAAAAATTAAAAATTTGTGTTCTTACAACCATTGCTTCTAAAAGTTATGGAGTTAAATTTGTGTTCTCACAACCATTGCTTTCACTCTCTTCTTCTCACATCTTCTACATGCTTCAAGGGACGTGTATTGTTTGCTCCCCCCTCCCCTTGTATCACCTGGTTGCAATGTAAGAAAATTGAATAGTTGAAGTCCACCATTAAAGGCCATTCAAAGCTTTGCTTTCGAAATAGGATTTTTTGAGTTTGTTAGTTGTTTGGATTGGGTATTGTTACAATTGATTGAAAATATCAAAAGGAGTTCAACATTTAAATTTGAAGTGATTTGAGCAAGATTTGAGTTAAATTTCAGAAAAGACGCAAGAAGAAGACGAAGTCAGTTTTTTGTATAATTATGTATAATCTTGTATAATAGTGTATATGAGTGTATAAACACGTCTTATACACTATTATACACCTTTATACAAGCGTCTGTAGCCGAACTTCTTACATGATTTTCAGCCGCAATTCTTGTTCAAAACCAGTCCAAACCTCCATTAAGTGACTTCAAATTTTACATACAACCTCCTTATACAATTTCTAACAAGTCTAAATAACACTCACTCCAAATTTCTCACAAAATCAAATTCGAAATTTAAACCAACATATTTAAGCTTGTTAAAAATCTATTTTCAATACCCAAATGGATATGGTTTGTTGAACTAATATTTTAGTCACAATTACTGATTCGAAAATTAACTTAAAAGCTTAAGCGATCTATTTTTTAAAATTAAGTAGTAATTTCGAGAACCTATTTGAGTTAGATGTTGAATTTTAACATATTATTTTTGAGCTAGTTGATTGTAAATTGAAGTGAGCTATAAAATTGAAAAGTATGGAACCCAACTGTTCTTATGTTAAAATTTCCCTTATAATTATGATAAGTATTAAAGAGAACGATAAACATTAAATAATTGCAACAAAAAAAAAAGGAAATAACCGTACATCTAGGTGTTATAATTGAACAATTGATTGAAAGGAAATTTTTCTTGGACAAACTAAAAAGTGAGGAATACAACCGCGTGTAGCGCGGATATATTTATTAGTATATATATATATATATATATATATATATAAAATATAATATACTCCCTCCTTTCAAATTAGATGAGGTATTTTCTTTTTTAGTCTGTTCTAAAATAAATGACATATTTTTAAATTTGGAAATAATTTAACTTTAAACCTTTTATTATACCCATTTTATCCTTAATGAGAAGCTTTTATAACCACTAAAAAGTCATGACACCACAAAGCTTTTACCCCTTAAGCCTTTAAGACCACAAGTTTTAATTACTATTTTTTTCAAAACTCCATATCGAAGCAAACTACCTCGTCTAATTAAAACGCAAGAAGTAAATTTTATATACTTTTACGAATACACAAAGTAAATAATTTATGACGTGAGCTAAAAGTAAATAAAATAAGCCCACCAAAGAATGAACAAAAATGAAGCCCAAGCCCAAGATTCAATCCCAAAAAGCCCAATAAATTTGACAAGGAAAAAGGTGGAGGTAAGTGATGATGTATAATCCCATCATAAGCCTGCAAATGTCATAATTAGCCCCACTATACAACAGCCATCATCATCATTCTCAGTTAGTGGTCCCAAAAGTAGTGAGCCCCTAAAAATAAAAAAGGAAACAAAGTCAGTATCGATTGTCAATTGTCAGTTTTTACTGAGCTCGTTTGCCTACCATATCACCGACATTTGACGCCTCCAATAAGTAAACCGTCCAATTCCTATATCTTGTTTGTTGGCCTCAATTCTGAAACACTACCTCCCTCGAGGTACCCCTCGGTCTAAGTAGGATTAACACTGACACATACGGATTCAGAATTTAAATTTAATAAATTTAAATATATAGGAATTTTATTATACTGTTAAAATTATGGGTTCAAATCTAATATTTATTAAGATTTTATATATATATATATCTATACTCCGTATCAAAATTTATGGGTTCAAATGAACCCACCGCCTTTAGGCTAAATCCGCTTCTGGTTAAACCTACTACTCCTTCCGTTTTAATTTATGTGAATCTGTTTGACTGTGCACGGAGTTTAAGAAAAAGTGAAGACTTTTGAAATTTGTAGTTCTAAACAAGTCAAATAGGAGCCCATAGTATTTGTGTGGTTATAAAAGTTTCTCTTTAAAGATAGAATTGAAAGTTTAAGTTAAATTATTTTCAAATTTAAAAAAAGACCATTCTTTTGGATAAACCGGAACGGAGGGAGTACTACTTACTAGAATGTCACATGTCACAAATTGCATTACAAGATTTTGGATATAATTTAACCCAAAAAATAGATCAAGAAATGAAGATTGTTCAAGCTAGTATATATATATATATATATATTAAAGAGACCACTCATCCCTTCAAGCATCGCGTTGTAGGACTCTTCACAATCCCCCTTATGCTCGGGGCTGGTATCTAGAGAGTGAGAAGTTTAATATGGGGTCCAAAAATAGGAAATAAAAATTGGGATGGATCCTGCTATAATATCATAATCAAGTGTGTAATTATCTCATAAACTTCATTCTTTTTCACAAGTCAAACATGTGAAAACTATTTTTAGTAGCGAGTGACAATAAGAATCGAACCCATAACCTCTAACTTTTGTACCATGATAAATAGATTTTTTTTAAAGAGTAACAATGAGTCAAAGAACACCATGCATTGATGGATGTTGAGGTCTCATATTGACTACTCAACCTCAAAAGCTAGCTAAAGAAGGATTATTCGGGCCATCTTCACAATCTTCTTATTGAAGCTCCGTGAGTTCAATTTGACTTGATATGAAGTCGAAGGAAATAAAGAAGATTTTTTTTAATTGTTCCATTAAATGAAAGATATGTTAATTCAATCTTTGAATTTTGTGATTTTAAATATGATATATTATTCCGATAAGAAAGTATGTTGTACATGAGAATGTTAGAATTTAAAAATAACTAACTATAAAAAGGCATAAGACTTTTTGAAATAATACTGAAAACGGAAATAAGTCATTTTTATTATAGCGGAAGAAGTTTGGCTTAGCTGATTTAGAATAGCTGATAAACATTAGGTACTGAAATGCACTTTTAAGTGCTGAAACTGATTTAAAAAATAAGCAGTTATGTATTTGGATAAAAGTGCTGAAATTAATAATAAGCACCTGAAACTGTTTGATTAAAAAATGCTGATAAGCTCTTTTTATGTTAAAATGACTTAAATGACCTTATAATAATTTACACTACTAAAAATGTTATTTTCTTCCAAATTTTAGATTCTACCTATTTATCATATTCTTTTAATTATAAAAATGAATAGATAATATCTTTTTTTATAAATATAATTTATGTTATAATAAGTATACAATCATAAATTAGAAGGGGTGGAGTATAAATTAACAAAAGTTAAGGAAAAAACCTTAAAAAATGAACACAACGTTCGTGGAGAAGAAACATGCACTTAATATGTATTGAAGAACTGGGGTAGAGTAAAACTATATGAAGAGTTTTGTTTTAAAAAAAGAAGTATTTTAGGGATTGAATAGTAAATATTTCGGTCAAACCTAAAGTGCTTATAAGCTGAAATTTGATAAGTGGGGGAGACAAACTTATAGCTTTTGGCTTATAAGCACTCTTAATTTTACCAAACGCGCAGATAAGGCAAAAAGTGTTTATAAGCCAATTTAACCAACTTATAAACTTAGCCAAACATACTCGTAGTAATTAAGTAAACTTGAACTTTTTTTTTGGAACTCCAGAATGCGCACTGGGTAAATCCCTACCGTCTATCGTGTAAACTCTCAATCGTATATTGACCTGCAAACCACACAGAAAATATAAGTTGCACTAAGCAAATCATCGGCGATAGACTCGGACCCACAAGATATTGAGTGTAGATCGAACTCAGTTCATCATCATAGATAACCCCTTCAAACTAACTGGGCCGTCCCGATGAACTAAACTTGAACTTTAGTACTCGCATTTTCTGGAATGGAAAGAACAGTAGAGAAGGCATTTTTTTTTAAGGTTAGTTTAATTGCTACTTTCTGTGTTATAAATTGAAATAATCAAAATGGGTGGAATAATCTTTTGTAGGAGAAAATTAAACTGGAAAAAAAAAAACTGAATTTTCCAAAAGAAGGAAAACAAGAAAAAAGGTAAAAGAACAAAAAACGAGGAGGCAAAATGGGAGACATTCTCTGGACAGAATATAGGCTTTTGTTTGTTTCCGAGGGGTTTGGGGGCCCATTTTGAAAGACCTACTTTCTCCCCTACAAAATAAGTGATTTTTTATCCGTTTTTACGTAGATTAAGAAATTCATCTTTTAGTATTAATTAGTAATAAAATTGATCATATTAACTTTTATTATCTCACATAAATACTTTTAACACATATTTTAATATTATTTATTTTAAGGATAATATAAAAAACATAATTAATTTATTCTTAAAATCTGTAAAAAATTAATTATTTTAAACCAAAAAAAAATTATCAAAAAATTACTTATTTTAAAGCAGAGGGAGTATCAATTATTATGGGCCTGACTTATTGCTACAGAAAAAGTTTGACATCCTTGAACTTTGTGACAATATATGCCTCTTCATCATTGAATCATTAGTGCCTCACACCAACCTTATTAACATCTTCGCCTTTTGTTAATAAATGTCCTAATAGAAAGTAAAAACAATACGAGCTAATTAGTTTTTGGATTGATAATTAAAAAATAATTAATATTTTTTATTGAAAAATAATCATTATTTTGCTGTAACATATTTTTTTTTAGCATAATATACTAGAGATTGGTGCACTTATGTATAAACTTCTACCATATTGTGATGACACTCCAACAAGCGAAAAGTTCCAGCATAATATACTGAAGATTGGAGCACCTATTTATGAACTTTCAGCATATTATACTGGACCGGTATATTATACTGGAACTCCAGTATATTATACTGAAATTTCAGTATATTATGCTTCAATATTCTCCGGATTTTGAACAATATTTTTGTTCAGATTTATCTTTACACAAAAGTGACTAAATTTCGATTACTTTTGAAACTGTGACTATTTTTCAGTGACCGATTTTAAATTTGACTATTTTTGAATTTCACCTTAAAAGGCCGGGAGCGTTTTTCCATAATGATTCTTAGGTGATTCGAATTCAAATTAGTTGGAGTTTTAATACTATATCAAACATTGAGGAAAACAAATTACATTTGTATTTCACACTTCATTTAGGAAAATTAAAAACATTCCCACAATTGGAAAAGAAAAACAAATTGCGACTTGATTGTGAGTTTAAATGTAGGGTTTTAAGTTATAATTTTTATTCTGATAAATATATATTTGTATTTCAAACCAATTTTCTTTTTATAAACCAAATACTTAATCAACAAAAATAAATAATTACAAGGATAGCAAGTTCGAGGTGCTGCCCCGCTGTCCCGCACTGTTTGCATTAGTGTTAGTGTAACGCTTTTTATTAAGACATTATAGTATATTTCCAAAAACTATAAATCGAGGTATTCAGACTTAGTTTTTGTTAAAACTCGTATAAAAATGCATATTTAGTTGTTTTTAGTGTGCTCTGTGTTATTATGTGAATGTTTTGTAATTTAACTAATTTGTTATTTTTCGTTCGAACTATAGTATTAGTGTGCTAAAATAATTAGTAAAATAGAGACATTGTTATTAGTTGTAAAAAATATGTTAATTAGTTACTTTTTACAGAAGATAGCTTAGCAGGCGAGCAGCTTTCAGGTCGACAACACAACCCACATAATGTAATATTTTACCGCGTTATGCTTCATGTGTTAAAGATTCTTTTGGGTGCAATACAACTTTTCCAGAAGATAGTTTTTGCATGCGAGCAACTTTTCAGGTCGACAAGACAACACACATAATGTCATGACCCAATTCCCAACCTTAGGGGTCGTGATGACGTCTAACACCACACTTTCTAGGCAAGCCAATGTTAGAACTTGATTCACCATTTTCTTTTGAATATTTATTTAACAATATAAGACAATCTAAAAATGAACTACATCTAATAATTTTCAATGCATGCCTTTAAGAATAAAATAATAAATGAATGAACAAACCGAGCCACGAAATAAATATATAACTATAAGGCCACTCCAGGGTCTGGTGTCACAATTCATGAACTACTAAGAATACTACAAATAATGGGCTGAAAAAAATAATGTATTTATTTTGAGTGTATTAAAACAGTCTCTATAAAACTAAGAGAAGACTCCAGGAATCTGCGGACGCCAGCAGATCTACCTCGTGTCTACAAATAATGAAAATTAGCTACTAAACTCTCCTAACGCTGGACTGTACCTGGATCTACACAAAAGAGTGCAAAGTGTAGTATCAGTACAACCGATCCCATGTACTGAGTCAGTGCCGAGCCTAACCTCCGCAAAGTAGTGACGAGGCTAGGGCAAGACACCATATTAATTTTGGATATATATATATAATCGTGCTAGCAGGAATAACATCAATTAAGAAATTAAAAACATTAAATAATGGAAAGGGAGCATGCGATGGGGAATTTTTAACATAAAGACAGAGAAGAACAACAAGACAGAATAAGACAATGATCAACAATACTATTGGCAATTAATAATAGAAATGAAACTTGCACGACATCACCCTTCGTGCTTTTACTCTCAGCCTCACCACATAATAAATAGAATACACGGCATCACCCTTCGTGCTTTTACTCTCAACCTCACCAGATTATAATTAAGACTGCACGACATCACCATTCGTGTTTTACTCTCTTCCTCAAATCATAATTAAATCATGCACGACATCACCTTTCGTGCTTTAAACTCTTCCTCACAATATAGTTAAGTCATGAACGACATCACCATTCGTGCTTTACACTCTTCCTCACCATATAATCAAATCATCGATAACATATAAAAAAGAATTTCACAAAGAAACAATATTTTATCATAATTTCTATCACCATTTAATATTTCAATCTCAACTCAATGTTCTCAAAGGGATTTCACAAGAAATCCATATTTCATTATAAAAAGGAATTTCACAAAGAAACAATATTTTATCATAATTTCTATCACCATTTAATATTTCAATCTCAACTCAATGTTCTCAAAGGGATTTCACAAGAAATCCATATTTCATTATAAAAAGGAATTTCACAAAGAAACAATATTTTATCATAATTTCTATCACCATTTAATATTTCAATCTCAACTCAATGTTCTCATAGTGATTTCACAAGAAATCCATATTTCATCATGGTTACTATCATCATATAAACATGGTTAACACTGAATGTGTTCATTTCATAATTGTGCGTGCCAATGTATTTACCCACAACCCACATTTTTGTTTTCTTCTCCTCGCACGCAGCATCCAATTACAACCCGTAAACCATCTACGGTAGACCACCTTGTATACATCTGGATATGACTCATGTACCGTGATCTCACGACACTCTTTTATGTTGTACATTAGCACCGCTTTTAGTTAGGCGCACTTTATCGGGAAAAAGCATGCCCTTTGACAGCACGGTTGCTCTAGATTCATCCCACATTGCTGTCCGAATTTCGTCAATATCCTTTTGGAGGGCATCCACATTCGGCATACTTGGAAAATGATCAAGGTAGGGAATATCCCTTGAATGAAACGACACGTGGGACTCGTACCCTCGTGGTCTAACGGGGGTGGAGCATGCTCCCTCATCAAACCAGGTTCTGCATTCTCTTCCTCCTCATCATAAACCTCACCAGGGAAGGGTGTGTCATCTCCAGACTCATCAGCATTGTTGTCATAATCACTATTCTCTTCCTGACTCTGCGCATCTGCCAGATCCCGATTAAATATGTCGTCTTCGGGTAATTGAGTGCGGACAGGACCTTCAAGTTGCTCATTTTTACTACACAACCAACAAAATAATGAGTAACTCGAATTGATCCAAACTTTACATATAGCTTTATCCCTTCATTTACAAATCGTAATGTGTTGACATCCCATGATGAGAATTATCCTTTTGGTGATGCCTCGCGGATGGACCACCATCCAACACACAAGAACTAGGCATATTCCAACTGGGCGTTGGTTCATAACTTGTAAAATTCATATCTGGCCGGTACCCTTAGTGGAATATATGAGTGTTAATACAAATTCAATACAACAAAAATAAGCATCGTAACACAAAGGAAAATTGAAGTTTACCACTCGTCTTGTGGTTTATGTAAACTATGAGAGAAATTATTTCCTCGCTCCTCATTCGCCCGTGGAGATAAGTTTAGATCAGGACAAACTCTTTCAGCCGGAACCTGTTCGGCTATAACTGCTCCAAAATAACCACCCGATGACTAAGAGATATCCCTGCTTTACGCAACCTCATTATTGCGAACGTCTTCAACCTTGACGTACATTTCCAACACTTTTATCACAAAAAATTCCTGGCATTCATCCGGAGTCCTCAAAAAAATCTCTCAGAGTTTCATCGTCCTCGATGTTAAAGTCAGCATAACAAGCAACCCCTTATGGAGTGACATAATACGAATATCTTCCGGTTACTCGCAGGTTCACCGAACGTTTACTCACACTCATTGTTTTACATAACAACGATACCTATGTATCATATTCCATTGTAAGTGGCAACTTAACATGACACTGTGGAGATAAACTATAGGTTACTGGGTTATTATACACCACAACCTCCCCCCCCCATCCCCCTCCCCTCCCCCCCCAATATAATGAAACCCTTATTCTTGGCTCTTCAGACATTATGACAAAATGCAAAACAACTTAACGAATAAATATTTCAGAAGACTTGAGAATATTTATGAATGGATTTTTAGAAAATCCTTAACGTCTTTAAATAAGGCAAAAACCAATCCGCGGGTTCAATTTTTAGGTATAGCGTTTTAAATAAGGGCGTTATACCCTGTTGAATTATTGTTATGTTAGTTAAGCCCATAAAAACTATTTGTTAGCCCACATAACATATATAACATCTTTTAAAAAGGCTTTATATATTTAGCGCCTTTTAAAAGAGCGCTATATTTAACTGGGCAAACGACCGTTAAGGTATATGGCACTTTAAAATGGCGTTATATATAAAAATGTCACTAAGTTTATTTCTCGCATATTATAGTTCTAGAGTCTAAAAGAACCACATTTTAATTCCGGACTCATGAGATTCATCGTAGCTAGTTTCTGTTAGGTACGAACTATTTGGTGACAGATTTGCAATGAATTTTCTAGGTATATTCAGTTTTTGTAGTGTTTTTACGTTTGAATGCTACTGAAGATGTAGGGATTAAATTTGATGGTGTCTTCATATATACCTATCCCTAGAGGAATCTCATAGATTATAAAGTGAAATCATGTAGCAAAAACTTGGAGAAAGGATTATTACTCTTTTGTATACCATGGCCCATCTTCTTTCCCTCTTCCCCTCTTTATTTTTCCTTTCAAATGTCAACTAAGTCGAGAACTCATGGCAGCTTTTGTTTCCCACATTTAAAAGCAGGGTGGATCCACCATTTGTGGCTAATGCAAACTCATTATACTGTCTTAATTTCGAAAAATAGTAAAAAGTTATCAATAATATATATTTATATTAAGTTTGTATTTATCGTCACATGATAATAGTAAATACAGTATACTGTACGTATACTGGCTTAATTTATACTTTACCCCTTCAACTTTTATCGATATCTTTGTTACATATCTCAATTTCACGAGAAATTTTACGCTTTAAACCGTATTTCTATTGTGTTTAATATACACCACTCTGGTGTTTGACCACTTTTTCCAAATATGTCTACGTTACAAAAGAAAACATTCGAACTTTTAGAAAATATCTTAGTATTATTTGGCCTAGAAGTGCTTATTACCACATAGGCACAGAAAATATATAAAGGTACGAGAGTTATTTTGTCACCACAAATTAAATAATTTAGGAGAGTTTATGGTTTAAGGGGGATAATACTGAATTAAATTAATTTTCTTTTTACTAGGTGTTTATCTCGAAAAATAGGAGTAACAATTAAATTTGATTTGTGGTTTTAAAGATACATGATCTATTCCAATACTAGCGAATAAACAAGTAATATTAAGTGTAAGTAAGAAGAATTGATGAACCAAACCGATGTTGTTAGAGCAATAGGGACCTCGAGCTCGATATTCTCGGGGTCCTCGAGGTTGGTTAAGAGCAATAAAGTATGAACAAGAAAGTAAGAGCAATAAAGCTGAAGAACAACTATGAAGCACAATAAACGAGAAATGCAAGGTAGAATATTCTTTTTCAGTGAATAGATGTTCTTTACAAATGAATGGGATCCCCTTTATATAGGTGGGGAAAACCCTAATATGGTACATCTCTAATTATGGCCAAGAATTCTATTGGTACAGCTGTATAACAACCTAGTACGGATTTGTACTATTTCGTACGAATCTTATCTCACAATTTACGCCCTAATCCACGTGTCTTTGAGAAATTCCCGCTCTTTCTTAAGTGTGTCCGAAATGGTGTTTCCTCGAGGCAGACCATGCCGGGTCTTCGATCTGCTTCCTCAAGGTACGCACGTCCCAGCCAGACTTGATTTTTACTTCGAGTTTTCCGAACTTGAGCTCGGGATATAATTAAGTCTTCGAAATCGAGCTCTTCGATTTCGACCGTATACACTAGGATTGAGTACTCACCAAAAGATGGAGTTGTCATATCCAACACCAATATCTAGTTTAAATGCAGCAGAAGGAATGATAATATAGCACCGCCGTGGAGACATGGATGTAATTACCATCAATGAAAAAACCTCTGATAGAAAGCGTTTTCCTCTTTAAAAAGCTATAAAAAAGTGAAGTTGAATTAATTCGATAAATAATCATAAAATATCACATGATTATAAATAAAATAGGAAAGGAATAACTCGTAGTGACATTTCATACAGTAAGATTGTCGTTAATAATTGCCGTAAAACAAAAGGAAAGACAAATTGGACCAAATATATGGTCCATATCCTAGGTTTAACATAGTCTACTAGGATTTTGTCAATTTTCTTGAGAGGGATGATGTCTCAACACACTATTTTGTTTCTTTAGAAATCGTCACTCTCACTCCTGTCACACACACACACACATATATATATATATATATATATATGAGATTCACGTTAAATATTCAGAAATTATAATGGAAGTATAAGAAGTTTGTTGTATAATTTTCTCATATAAAAAAGAATGCATTTTAAAAAGTCTAATCAAAGTTCACTTAATTTAACTCATGAAAAACAAAAGATGATCATCATTTCAAGATAAGTAGACTGTATCTTTATCTTTAAATTAACATAATCTTTGAATACAATGAAAACTAGGGGTGTGTGTCGGTACGGTATTAGACATCTCGGTGAAGTATTTTTAGTATTCAGTTTTGTAAAATGCTATACCAATATCGTACCTAATAAATATCGATATGATTCGGGTTTTTTCCTTTCGGTTTCGATTTATTCGGTTCGGTAACTTCGTCGGTTTATTCGGTTTGAATACTAACTAGTGCATAGAGTCGTAGACGGTAATATTCTTAAATAAAGTATTCAAAAGTACAAAACTAAAAATGTTTGTCGACAAAAGTTTTGTCCAATACCAACATATATATCAACCTAGAGTAATATCTTGTTACTTGCTAAGAGTTAATCGACGAACTTACAGAATAAAGGAAAGTAAAATTTTAGATTTCTTATACTTATGTTATAATTAATAAAATGTGTATTATGTAATATAATATATATTTTAGTATGTTATCGGTATTTCGGTATTTCATTTTAAAATATCAAATACCATACCTAATACCACTTTTTTATTAAAACTTATCATACCGGATACTAAAATTTTCAATTTCGATACGGTAATTCGCAAATTATGTACAACCCTAACTAATGAATACCATAAGAAATTTTCTAACGAAATAATCGGCGTATTAAAGTTATTTTTCATCACACATTTAATTTGCTATGAATGATTAATAGAAGTATGATTGATGAAATGGTTCCCTATGTATCTTTAATTTCAATAGTCAAAATCAACTTCCTCATTTCCATGCAATAATCAAATATTACAGTCATTTTAAAGCTGTAAAGTACAATTAAAAACATAAGATGATCATTCTGGCTATCAGTTAGCACAACAGAAAAATCTTCTGGGTCCTATGTTTCCTAGAAAGATGAATTTTCATTGCATTTTCAAATATTATGTTCTTGTTTAACCCTAATTTGGGACATCTATATCTTATTCCATATCATTAGAATCTTATCATTCTATATATTGTAAAAGCAGAATATATTTTATATATATGCACTGATATTGTAAATAACGTTCGTATGCATTATATATGAGGTTCATTAGTGGACCTACAATAATAGGTACGTACAGACAAACTTCTCTATAACTACCCCGTTTGTTTCAATATTTTTTGGCTGCTAACTGACGTGTTGTTATAGAGGACATATATTATAATATAATATAAAAAATAGTTTCGAAAAAACTTGACTTTATAATAAATGATTATTATATAGAGATATTGTTATAGAAATGTTTGAATGTACGATAATAACTTTTTACATCAAGTCTGATATGGTCAAATTGCATTGATAATGTAATATTTTTATAAGACACACGAGAAAATAAAGCAAAGAAAAGATGTTTTACCAACTTGTTAGCCTTTTCTTCCTTTTCTTTTTTGCCATAATTTGAATGTTTATTTGTTTTCTACCATGCGTTCAGAATTTATATTGGGGTACGATTAGATTCAACTTCGCACCGAGAAATCTTATATTAGGGGCTAAATAACGTTATACGCAAAATTTAAACTCAAAACCTCTAATTAAGGACGGAAAAACGTACCACTCTACCATAATTTTCTTTGGTGCCTTAGTTTGAATTACAATGGAATTAGAAAAGACAAAGGAACATAGAGAACTTTTTGAGATGCCGTTGACTTAGGTGTCAACGGTGATGATGAAGCGTGTGCTGTTTCAAGCAGACATAGAATCATAAGCTTTGTTACCTAAAGATGAAAGGTGGTGAATATTTTTGGTGTGCTAATTGCTAGAAGAGTAAGATCCTACTAACAGACCTCTCTGTAACAGTATTTTTATATAATAACAATTTAATATAAAAGTCAAGCTTTTTCAAATTAATTTTTATGTATATTATAATATATATTTTTTATAACAACATTTCGCTATAACCTCAAAAAATATTCAGAAATCACGATGTTGTTATAGAGAGGTTTGATCGTAAATGGAACACAACTTTGCGTCTGTAATAATCAGTGTGGTGTGGGTCTTATTTTGATTCTCTTGTTTAGGCACCTACCCACTAAACTTTGGCTGGGTTTGTTAGTTAGGGTAACTTACCATTGCCATAGGTAGAGTGACAAGCAAACAAGACAATTCAAAAATGTTTTATATTAGACCATCAAATTAATATTCTTAGTATAACTTTGATGTTTCAAATTGTGGAATAGATATAGAATCCATCCATCCTTAACTAGAAGTATTAGGTTCAAGCCCCTGGGAACAAAAAATATCCTTATAGGAAACCATTCTTCTTTAATGAACCTTAAAGGGTAGCTCAGTGCACTAAGCGATCTCGCTATACGCAGGGTCCGGGGATGGGACGAACCACAGGGGCGGAGCTACGATGCTATTTGTGGGTTCGACCGAACCCAGTAACTTTTGTTCAAAGTTTATATTTATATTAAAAAATCCAATGAGTATGTACAAATTATTAATTTAGAACCTAGTAACTTGAAAGGATTATGATCCCGAACCCATAAGATTCAAATCCTAGCTCTGCCTCTGCCGAACCACAAGGATCTATTGTATGTAACCTTACCCTGCATTTCTGCAAGAGGCCGTGACCTCCGATCCTTGTCACATGGCAACAACTTTAATGAACGTTTAATGACATAAATCTGAATTAGTCGAGACCAAATACAGATGTCAGGACCCCAATAAGATAATTAAAAAGTTGATTTGGGTTTCCAAAAGGTAGATAAATTAGATTAGGGTGTGCTTAAAGTGTTTTAAGTGCTTAGTAAAGAGTAGATTTTGTGGCTAAGTCAAGATTCTCAAACTATATTGATATCAAGATGTTGCATGGGGACCAATACAAAACAGTCCTGAAGTTTTGTGCACTAGAGTCTTCCCTTTGTATCATGACAAATAATATTAGATATTGTTCCCCTTTATTACATTATGAGCATTGGATACCCTAATATACTACAGACTTTCTATTCCATATATTCCTCTCTTTTTCCCTTGATGTAAGGGATTTTCCTAAACCTTAATATTAAAAAAGTGGGGATCCAGTAGTAATGGATGCTTGTATGGTCAAGTTAACTTATATAACAATATTTAGATATAAAATTAACAGTCAAGTTTTTTTTTAACCGATTTTTATATTATATGTTCTCTATAATAATATTTTATTATAATAACAAAAAAATATCGAGAAAATGACGCGATTTCGTTGTAAAAAAGTTTGACTGTATATATAAAAAAAATTAGAAAAAGGGTTGACAACACATCAAAAAGTAAAATGAGTAATGGAATGATCGACTACTCAAAGTGAAATTAGACAAAGATTTCAGGTTTACTTCAGTAGATTTTGAATGTGAACTACTTTTACTGAGAGGTAAAGAGTAAAAACAGGTTATCATCAATTCATCATCTGTTGCTGATTCCAAAATTGTTTGTTTTTCAGTGTCAATGACTATCCTCTTTGCTTCTATAGCAACAGATACTATTACTAGCTAGAATATATATATATATATATATAGAGAGTGTGTGTTCAAGAGAACAAACTGAATAATCAAAATTGTTTTGTAAGTTTATATATCTTAATAATTCATATAAAATTTATATTATCAGATCATTTAAAAGATAACTAATATTATATTACCTCATTATTAATTACTGAAATAAAAGCAAGCAACCAGGTATATCATATTAAAATAGCTAATGTCGTAAAATTCTTCAATTCTCTGTATATGTAAAATCCTATTTTCTTGTAATTCTTTCATATATGGGGTATTATCACTTTTAGCCGGCGTCAGAAACTATTTACATCTAGTAGCTGAAAAAGTATATAAAAATTTGTGTAATTTTTGTATATAATATACAACAACAATAACGACAACAACAACAACAACAACAACAACAACAACAACAACAACAACAACAACAACAATAACAACAAACAGAATGTATATATATATATATATATATATATAAAATATACAATTTTATATATTATTTGAACTATTATTTTTACAACAGCTATACGTGTCATTTTTTCCTTGAAATTACACCCTCTCAAGTTCTTTTGGTCACATTGAAAATTTATCATTTAACTAAGTATCTTAATATATACAAAGTGACTCTTTTGGACTACTCTCTCTCAAGTTAGTGAGTAGTTTTTTCTTTTACTTTATGCATTTGAAATTAAAAATATGTTGATCAAATTAATTCGAATTTCACATTGTATATCCAGGTTTCACTAAATGAGAAAGACTTCCTATCACATGTTTCTTCATTTATAAAGTTCGAACTCAATGATTATATATCTTTTATTAAAAACAAAAAAATGTGCTTAAGTTTATTAATTACTAAGCTAGTTACTTAAAAGAGGGGGAGAAGAAAAGAAAATAAAAAGATGTCCAGTAATCATCCTGTGGCTCCTTATCGATCCATGCTCAAGAAACGAGGATGGATGAGGCATTATTTGAGAGGGGAGACAATGGCAGAAGGCTGTATCAGAACGTGATCCCTACAAAATCCCTTGGAGTTCGTGGTTCAATTTTGATCTTTTTTTCTTCAAATATTTAAACTAAATTAAATCAATTAAGTTGGTTTTTTATCAATTCAGTTTTTGTCGATTTTTGATTTTTTCGGTTTTTTCTTAAATATGAGACATACATGATAATCGGCTTAATGTATGCATATTTTAATATAAATCGCCTCACATTTTGCTCACGTCTCGACAATTTGAGATGTTTCATATGATGATTTGTGCTAATTTTTGGTATTTCTATGTGTAAGAATCACTCGGATGCAATTTGGGACGAAATGACGCGGATTGGAGCGAAATCGGGACAAAAACGTAAAAAGTAAATTTTGTGGACCACAACCAGTGTGGGGCGCTAGCTGTGGCGCAATTTCTAGCAGCTAATATTTTTGAGCGGCAGGGCCAACGCCCCACGCTGCCCTGGACGCTCAACACGTGAATATGTCCTATTTCGACTAGGACTCGGTTATTTCGACCCCTAGACGGCCCCAACTCATATAAAAGCCAACCTAAACCTATTTGGGGNCAAGCACAGAGCTGCCGTGGAGGTCGGAACTAGTCAAGTTCTATCTTTCTTCCATCAAACTTAGTAATTTTTATGTTACTTTGTATGATTTGTTGTTTTGCTACCATGTCTATGTGGAGCTAAACTTCACGTTCTAGGGTTGTGGTTCGTTCATGACTATTGTTATTCGAATATTGATTTTGATTTCTTAGTTTATCGTGTTGGTTTGTTTATTCAATCCTGCGCTTAATTATTTGATTGCTTGATCACCAATTGAATACTATCTACGAATCTAGAGTCGAACTCGAAAGTGAGAGTTCTAGATTGCACATAGGATTGAGTAGAGCAAGTTCTTGAACCTAACATCGGGGAACGGATTGGCGGTTAGGATAGACATATACCTAATTGTCTTGCTTGGTTGATTTACAGGAATTATAAATGCGTTCTTGTTGATTCTAACTCCATAGACATATAGGCGTTAGGTTAGCTTGAATAGGCGAGTAAGAACTCGACTGATTCTTATGAGCAATATTAACTCTGTTAACCAATAAACTAGATAAATTAGTTAGTCAATTCAATCAAAGAATACGATACGATTGTTAGATAGCCCATAACCGTAAGTCGTTTTCATTACATAGATAACATAAAAATATGTTCTTCCGTTGTTCAAAGTTCATAGTTGTTTTATTTTTATTTTAATAAGATTAGAATCTAATACTATGTTTAATTCTTGTTTAGATAATTAGGATAGTCTAATTTAGTTAATAGTTAATCATAAGTCCTCGTGGGTTCGATACTCTATCTTATCACTTTATTACTTGACGACCGCGTATACTTGCGTGTGCGTTTGGCCGCAACAAATTTTTGGCGCCGTTGCCGGGGGACTAAGAAATTTGCTAATTTTTTATATTAGACACTTTTTTTATCTATTCTTTTTTTAGTTTAGTTAGTATTTTTTATTTATTTTAACATGGCATCTTGGAATGACAATTATTCGAATGATGGTTATTCTTATTTTGATGATCCTTGTCCATATTGTGGAGTACCTCACTGGTGGAAAAATTGTGAGAATGTTCCCAGGAGCGAGTTGTGCACACAATCTCAATTCTTTGAGTGGAATATTTGTACTATGTGTGGTGGTCAAGATGGCCATTGAGATTGTTGTCCTAATTCTTTTCATCATTCTCTAAGCCCTTATTATGATCTTTTTAATGTTGTTTGTGAGTTTGATAGGGGCAATGAAGTGCAGGATATGAAACCTGATGCATATATTAGAGATATTTTGAGGCAAGTAGCAGAGCAACATGATGAACTCAAAAAAGATATGAAAAGAATGAGGGAAACAATCACAATAACGAAGGCCAATATGGAAGAATTGAATGAAGAGAGTGAGTTCCAGCAAGAGGAAAATTTTGAAGGAGTGGAGATTTTGAGCCAAACATGACTAGTGGAACAAGCTGAAAAATTAGAAATATACGAGGCTCAACGTGAGGAAATTACTGATGGGATGAGATACTTAATATAAGAAAGAGTTTAATTGGGACAAGAGATCGACAAATTTGGCACATCAATTCAAAACTTGGAGGCTCAATTGAATACAAAGGTTGATGCGTCTAACGCCCAACAAAATAGTAATGAGTTGTGTGAAGCTGAAAAAGAGCTTATACGCCAAATTGAGGAGCTAAAAGTAGAGAGCCAATCATTCGACCATACTTTTATTGATGATGTCCATGTTGAGGAAAGCACTGACGAGACCAATGTGTATAGGATTTTTTTGCTCGTACTTAGTCAAATTCTAGTATAGTTTATGATATCGTTCCACAGATTTTGATAAATCTAGGCTATAAACTTTTAATATTTTTATTATTATTTGAGAGAACCAAATTAATGAAAGGTGAGTTTTAAAACTTTTTAATTAATTAAAGCAGAACAAATAATTTTCTAAAGATTTATAATTTAAAAAGAGTTGGGAATAGTTGAATTCACTTGATAATATTATTATAATAAAATCTCAATTTTTACATATATTTCTCTAAAGAATACTTGCTTATTGCTAATACAATTATATTTGCTCACTAAGAAATAGTCAATTAATAGCACTCCGTGAGGTTATGTAATTAATTGAGTTAAAACTAGTGACGGTCGAACAAAAATATTTTCTTTCTTGAATTGTGCTTAAAGGTAGTAAAAATTTCGTGAGAATATTTTTACTAAGGATCAGTAATCTTGCCTATAACAATTCCTCCGTAAGAATTAAAACTGAGACAAACAAGATTACAGATTCGAAATAAGAGTTTTATAAAAAATTATTCTCACTCTACGATTTTATTCATTGGTTATTATATATTAATTTTGCTCCGTGAGAATTATAAAATTAATATAAGAATAACTTAAATAAAATATATAGAAGTGATAATAATGATTAATTAGAAACCATTATTTCAGCGCAATATGAATTATAAAAAGAAAATTTCAAGCCAAGAATGTGTTAAACTGAAATAATATTATAAAAATATTTATCAAGCTTTATCAACTATCCCAACAAACGAGATTACTCCATTATGGAGTATATAAATCTTACTACAAAAAGAAATTCTAGAATATTGCCAATACTTTTAGAAAATCCAAAAACTAACAAGAAGAAAATAAAATAGTTAAAGAAAGAAGTTAAAACCAAAGTTATAGAAAATTAATTCTCTTCCTCTTCTTCGTCCCTTCGATGCCAAATTTGCATTCAATTTATAGAAGAGTCTTGTAGGCATTAAATGACTAGACGTGTGCAAGATTAAGAGCTTGGATACATCTAGAGATATGATCTTGGATATGTCTGAAGATATGATCATGGATGTGTCCAAAGATAGGTACTTGGATACGTCTGAAGGTAGGAGTTTGGATGTGTCCAAAGATAGGCGCTTGGATACGTCTGAAGATAGGAGTTTGTATGTGTCCAAGTTAGGTTCTTAGATGTGTCCAAACTTCAATTATATGCTTCCGTTTGCAATTTCAATTCTTGTGCTTGCCCTAGCAAACTTTCAACGAGATTTTTGTCTTTTCTTTCTGTTATTTATAATCTTTTCTTTTTTCTGCAAAAATAGTTAGAAAGAGGCAAGATTCGAAATATAATTTAAGTATATTATTTAACGTAGGATATTAAAAGTATATAATAAGTAAATATTTTATGTTCATCAAGCACTCTAGAGTCATGTGAGGAAGTAGATAATATTATATTTGAAGACTCTAGTGTGTGTACATATAAGGATGTAAAGAGTAATACAATTCCAGAGTTAGGACGTATTGGTCCTCATTCCATACATTTTTCAACATTTTTGTTGGATGATGACATGGAAATCGATTCATCTGAGCCTTTGGAGGAGCCAATGGATGAGGAACGGGGTGCTTACGCTCTGGAATTTATCGTGCTAGAGAGACAAAATTACATACCTCATTCGAAGGCCAAGAAGTGTAAAATACGATATTGGTTGCTTGGCCCAATTACAATTGTCCCACCACCCCGAGAGCATAACAGAAAACTTGATGCCAAATTAGGGGTACAATTCATAAGTTCGAGGTGGAGGCAGAAAGTGGTTCAAGTCGTGTCGCGACGTTAACAAAAGCGTTTGTTGGGAGGCAACCCAACTTTACTGCTTTCTTTTATTTTTTTATTTTTTTCTTATTGTATTATTTTTGTAGTGTTATTTTATTTTGAAGGATTTTGAGCAGAGTGAGCAAAGTCATAGGTAGTGTGCAAAAGTGAGCCATGTGCTTGGAACTAAGTGTGGGGTGCCCGCACAAAGGATCATACCCGGAGAAGTTTGAGTATCCCGTGAGCTACTAATACTTCGGCCTTTGGCCTACCATGGAGTCTCTTTTACCCTCTTATTTTTTACTGTGTGCATTGAGGACATTGCACAATTTTAAGTGTGGGGTGAAGAGATTGTGTGGATAATTTTTCGTGCTATCCTAGGTTAGTTGTAGTATTCTTTCTTAGTGTAGTAGATTTATGTAACGAAAAATAAAATATTTGAAAAAATAAAAAGTAGAAAATTTGGAATTTTTCCGACGATGGATTTTGTGGACAATTTTCTTGAGGAATTAAAGTCCGATTAAAAATACCAAATTATTTTTTTTTATTTTTTTTAGGTAGTTAGGTAGTTTCTCTTGGTTTTTCTTTCGATACCGGTTCTTTTTCAAGGGTGTAGCTCGAATCGGGTATTCCAGTTTAGTTTTTTTAGGAGTAGGATAAGGGAGAAAACTGAGATTGCTCTGAGGTACCTATTGACATGTTTGGTGTTGGCAAGTTAAGTTATGGCATACGCTCTATATTCCTGCATATATGATTTGGATTGTAATGCCCAAGTAAATTAAATAGCCTACTCTTTGACACCTTTTTCTTAGTTGATTGACTTGTATGCTACCTAGTGCATTGTTGCTTAAAAATTCTCAACTTGCTATGCTTGCTTGACTTGAGAGTCACACAAAACCGTCTTGAGTTAGTCAAGTGCCATGTGTGTGTGAGGATTGTTGATATTCTGCGTTATCCTATATAGTCTAGAACTTGCCTTGTGTGTTAATCAACGCGAAATCATTAAGTTGTCCTAGTCTAGGAGATGATGTAGGCGTTTCTTGCTTGACCATAAAGGTGCTTGTCACTGACAAATAAAAAATTTCCGTTGCTAGCCTTTTTGAGCCTATAGACCGTTTCTTTGGCACCCATATTACAAGTCGTACTCCTAGTTTGTTCTTAATTCGATATTATTGAACCTTTACCTCCTAAATTACTTAAGTAAGTTGAGAGATTGGGAAGTTGCTTTTGAGTGAAACCATGGAAGGGCCCTTAAGGTGCACTAAAATTGTGAATAAAGTTTACTAGCTTATGAACTTCAAAGTATGGAGTGTGTGAAAGAGAAAAAAATTTTTGCAAGAAAAAGCAAACAAAAGTTCAAATAATGTAGAAAGACACACATCTCCCAATCATTTTCACTCGGGCTAGTGAAACCATAGAAGTGCTTAATGGAGAAGAGAGCTATGTTAATTATGATGTATGACAAGTGAATGGATGGAGAAGAAATTGTGCTTGAATTGTGAGCGTAGTGTATTAAATTGCTTAGGAGGGTTAGTCATTATTCTTAAATGTACCCTACATGTACCTTATCCTACATTACAACCTTAAAGTCCTAATTGATCCTAGATTTAGCTAGCTTAGATTAGTAAAGATGTACACTACGAGCAAGCTTATGGTACGACCCCGAGATGCACATGAATTCTTTGTGAGAGTGAGTGAATTTTGTTCAATTGTGTGATGTCCTTAATTTATGTTCAATGACATATTTGAATGTGTGTTCACTCTTTTGCTTGTGGTGAGAGTACTTGGTCTCATGACGGAATGGTGATGTTGTACACTTTCTTGTGTTGGGTGAGTGTGTGAGTTGAGGATAATTAGTGGTAACGAGTCGTCTTTTGTGGTAAGGTGGTTGTGGCGAAGTTGCTTGAATAATATTGAGTATACTTGGGCTATTTAAAAATGGGAAGAATGTAAAATTTATGTGTTCCTGCTTAATTGCCGATATCGATCACAGGCAAAAGGTAGGGTGTTTGATGAATTAAGTGTGAAGTCCTCTTTCATAGTGCTAAGTATGTTTTGGGGGTGTTAATATAGTTCCATTGCTCGAGGACGAGCAAGAGTCTAAGTGTGAGGTGTTGATAATCGGCTTAACGTATGCATATTTTAATATAAACCGCCTCACATTTGCTCATATCATGACGATTTGAGATGTTTAATATGATGATTTGTGCTAAATTTTGGTATTTCTATGTGTAGGAAATGGTGCGAGTTGGAGAGAAATCGGGACAAAATGGCAAAAAGTGAATTTTGCGGGCCACAACCAGCATGGGGCGCTGGCTGTGGCGCAGTTTCCAGCAGGTAATATTTTTTAGCGCCAGGGCCAACACCCCACGCTGCCCTGGACGCTCAACACGTGAATATGTCCTATTTCGACTAGGACTCGGTTATTTCGACCCCTAGACGCCCCCAACTCATATAAAAGCCAACCTAAATCTATTTTGAAGGGGGGGGGGGAGACTTTAGAGGAGAACAAAAGTACGAAACACTCGGAGAGGACGTTTTTGAGAGGAAAACACAAGCACAGAGCTGCCGTGGAGGCCGAAATTCATCAAGTTCTATCTTTATTCCATCAAACTTAGTAATTTTTATGTTACTTTGTATGATTTGTTATTTTTCTACCATGTCTATGTGGAGCTAAACTTCACGTTCTAGAGTTGTAGTTTGTTCATGACTATTGTTATTCGAATATTGATTTTGATTTCTTAGTTTATCGTATTGGTTATTTATTTAATCTTGCGCTTAATTATTTGATTTCTTGATCACCAATTGAATACTATCAACGAATCTAGAGTTAAACTCGAAATTGAAAAATTCTAGATTGCACATAGGATTGAGTAGAGCAGGTTCTTGAACCTGGGCATCGGGGAACGGATTGCCGGTTAGGATAGACATATACCTAATTGTCTTGCTTGGTTGATTTACAGGAATTATAAATGTGTTCTTGTTGATTCTAACTTCATAGGCATATAGGCGTTAGGTTACCTTGAATATGCGAGTAAGAACTCGACAGATTCTTATGAGCAATATTAACCCTATTAACCAATAAACTAGATAAATTAGTTAGTCAATTCAATTGAATCAAATAGTGATAAATAATTTAAGTACTCAGTTAAAAATTGATTATTTTTAACATGAAATAATATCTTTCACTTAGCAAAATAAAACTACCAATCAAATTAGAATGTAAATGCAAAGAATTAGATTATTATAATAGGAAAGAACTAAACTAAAAATACCAACGATTAATATGTACCATAAAATTTTAGAAACTTTAGATAAAAATATACATATATGGGTGTAATAATAGTGTAAAATAGCTACTTTTTTAGTCGGTTTTGTTCAGTTTTTTCGATTATTTTTTTATTAAAACCAAAAATCAAATCAAATTTGATCGATTTTTAAAATTCAAAACCAAACTTAAAAATTATTGATTTTTTTGGTCGGTTTGGTTTGATTTTTTGGACTTTTATGAACACCCATATCCTCGGACTTCTAAAATTATTGGGATTGTGTTGAATTCTACCAAAATAATATATTTTTAAACCATCAAAACGAATGCGACAACATTTTGGAGATGCGCACAATATTCTCTTCACTTCCCAATACGAATTAGGACCGTGCATTATTCTCTTCATCTCACCAAAATATAATATTCTCATTCTAACATCTATTATTATACTATATATATATATATATATGATTTTCCAACGTAACAGAGAGGAATTCGGACATTTCGTTTCTGATATTTTTCTATGTGGAAGTAGTTATGCAAAAGGAGCCATTTTTAGATTTTCAAATGAGTAACTTGATATTAAAGGAAAAAGAGGAATAATCATCAGAAGAATAGAGTAGTATAGACCATAGCGTTTTTGTATAGGAAATTATGTACACTTCTTTAGTTGACTATAACACCACTATACATCATCAATTCAGATTTCAGATGAGATCGAGAACTAGCTAGTCAAAGCTTTTTATGACCTACTTTAGTTATATATATATAAATCCTTAAATTCGATAATATGTAATCTTACTGCAATAAATTAACATAATTAAACTGATACTTTTTGGGTTTAGTTTGGTTTTGGTTTTTGAATTTTAAAAACCAATTAAATTTGGTTTGATTTTAGTTTTAATAAAAAAATAACCGAAAAAACCCTAATCAAACTGACTATAAAAGTATCTATTTAAATTTATTATTACACTTATATATATGTATATAAAGTTTCTAAAATTTTCTGATACATATTAGTCATTTGTATTTTTAGTCTAGTTCGTTGCTATTATAATAATCTAATTATTTATCTTTATATTCTAGCTTGATTGATAGTTTTCTTTTGCTAAGTACAAGAATTAATTTCATGTTAAAAATAATCGATTTTTCATTGAGTACATAAATTATTCATCACTATTTGATTCGATTATCATCTATATATCTTGGTATATGATAGATTTCTCAAAAAAATAATTGATTTAATAGTGTTACGTTAGTCACCGGAATATGTGTTCGGTGGTGTATGTCTCGTATATTTAAGAAGAAAAAAACGGATAAATAACCGAAAAAATCGAAATCAAGAAAAACCGAATCGATAAAAAACCGATTTAATTTGTTTGTTTTGGTTCCAATATTTGAAAAACCGATTTGCTTGGTTTGGTTTTCTTTCAGGAAAAAAATCGATCCAAACCGAACTATGAACACCCTATTGGTACGCGATAAGTGTCTAATAAGTTTGCAGTAAATCAATGTAATTTAAGGGGACTTTAATTAAAATCAACATTTATTTCCCATGGACGCAAAGAATTAGTGCCCTTATATTCAACAATTATGTTACATTATCAAGATGAATTTAAATTGGTTGCAGAAGATAAGCATATCAATGCAATTTATGATTCATAACTAAAAGAAATCTAGTACTATTAAACACATTCATGCATTAGCACCATCGAACTTTGATTAGATGATATTTAGTTCAAGAGCTCTCAAACTAGCCGATATTTGCTCTTAAACTTTACGAAGAAAGAACAAAATGTTAATAAACTATAGAAATGGATGTTAAACAATGGCTCATAAAAGAAAAAATTTTAAAAATTGTTAATATTAACTATAGCAACAATCCTCTTTACTTATATAGAGCTAAATTATCTAAGCTAACGTCTGGCGATAGATTCCAAAATTTATTTTGAAAATTCTGATTTAGATGAAACTTGGTTTGAAGATGAAAATGTATTTGGACATAAGTTTTTAATACATATTTCCTAAATTTATTTTGGAAAAACATGAACATGGGAGGCCAGAGGGTAAAGCCACTTAAGCGGTGGCTTTAGGCACCAGAATTTTGGAGGGCCCAATTTTTGTTTTCCAATCCTTATTTGATGTATGGTATTTGATTTGGGATATTGATAAATTCAAATTCTTACCATGTAAAGTCCATTAAAGTGGGAATTGTTCCTTGGAAGAGATTTTATTTCATACCAACTTTTGAAACCAAATACTTCCTGTTAAAGAAGAGGATATGCTATCCATCCCATTACAACTCTTCTCGTGAAGTCCCAATTTTTTTTAATTTTTTTTTAAGTATTTCAAAGTAGAAAAATAAAATATTTTATATTAAAAAAAAAAGATTACATTAATGAATAGAAAATATGCAATACACTTTTAAACTCTATTTTTTCGTCAGGATTCTCATCATTGCAATAAGTATATTGGAACATCAAAATTTTCTTTTAATACAAAGTTATCAACTTCTTGAATCATGTTCTATTACATAAGATTAGTACTGCACATGAGAGAGTAAATGATTTATTAAAAAAAATTAATTTTATTTTAAAAAAGGTAGCAAAATCTACATCAACTAAATATTTAGTGTATGATTTTTTTTAGAAGGGCCTCACATTAAAGTTTGGTTTTAGACCACCAAACTTATTGAGCCGCCCCTGAACATGAAACATGACTTATACCCACAAGTTCTCAAAATTATCACAAATACTCAACAATATTATTATCAATAACATTCATTATATTATCGCAAACCATAGCCTTGAACATAAATACATTTGGTACAAAATTATCATTTTTATAATGAACTACATGATACACTATTAGATGACCAAGAAGATAAAGCAACATTGTCGCAAAATAATAAATTGTGGGTTCTTCTATAAAATATAAAAGTTTAAGGTAATTTTATAAAAAAATCTAATAGTGATATTTTGGCCCAAAACCATCTCAATAGTTGATTTTGGGATTTGAGATTTTGCCAAAATGTAAGCAAAATTTATTGTCAAACATTGTATGCCAAATAAAACCCAAAACACATGTTTTGACCCTAGATTTTGCCTACATTTTGGCAAAAACCCAAATCCCAATTGGGCCAAAATGTCACTATTATATTTTCTAAACAAATGCTCCAAACTTTTGCATTTTATAAAAGAGCCCATCATTTATTATTTTGTAACAATGTTATTTCGTCTTTTCGGTCATCTGATAGTGTATCATATAGTTCATTATAAAGATGAAAATTTGGTATCAAATTTATTTATGTTCATGACTATGGTTTCCGATAATATAATGAAGGTTATTGATAATGGTATTGTTTGGTATTTGTGATAATTTTTAAAACTCGTGGGTATAAGTCATATTTCATATTTTTCCAAAACAAATTTGGGAAATATATTTTAAAAACTAATGTCATTTTCATCTTCAAACCAAGTTTCACCCAAATTATTTTTTAAAACAAATTTGTGTAATTTATGGCATAACGCCGGCTAAATGCATTGCAATAAAAAGGAAAATCTTAACTCCGACGTGTTTCTAATTTGGTCTTTACTTGCCATTTTGCATAGACAATAGCAGCCTCCCCCCCCCCGCAAACCCTGGCGCCCACCCCCAACCCCCCACCCCCTGACACCAACCATATTCTTCTCTCTCTTCTTTCCAATCTCTAAATTTTTATTATTTAAACATATTAATATATAGTATAAGAAAGACCCCATCAGTATCTTTGTGATAAGTCTCACAAAAATTCTTCTCCAAGCTGAAAACTTTATTACAGTATCACCATTTTTATCTTTTTCTTGTTTGCTTCAGACTATTCATTTAAACCACTTATTTTCCATTTTAGACTTTGTTTTGTTTTTTCTTGTTAGTGAATGAAGTTTCTACTTGAAATCAGTTTGATATTTCTAGCTGTTTAAACAGTGAATACACACACAAAAAAAGACTTGTTTTAATTTTTGCTGGCAAAATTGCATTCTTGGATTATTTTCAAGAAGTAAAAATGTGTGAAGAGAAGTTTGATTCTATGGCAAAAGAGACACTCAAAATCCTTTGTAGAAGCCATTGTTGGTCTTATGGAGTTTTTTGGGGTTTTGATCACAAAAATTCTTTGTAAGCTTTTCAACTCTTCTCTCTATTTTTTTTTTTTTGGTTGAGAATTTTGATTTTTGTACTACTTTGTTTACAATAAAATGCTTTTTGTTAGTTAAATATGACAAGTGATAATTTCTAGTCTTTAAATATCTCTAAATCGAAAATTACATGAATGTCTTGGATCATTAGATTTATTTGATTGGTCTTTTAATTAAATTATATTTCTTGTTCAGTTTCTTCTGCCAAATTCAATTTGGTTTTATGATTTTCTTAACATATTTAATGACATGACAGCATTAGATTTTTGGAGAAAAGCTAAATTTTTGTTTCTGAAAGTTCATTTTTATATTTTAATTGAATAAAAGAAAGATTTCTATAGGCAAAAAGAGTTTGCTTTCATTTGGAAACTTTTATATATAAATATTTTTGGTGTACTGAAATCTTCTGCATGACAGATTATTAACGTTACAAGATGCATACTATGAGGAACAAATGGGAGCTGTAATTGATGAAATGCTTTTGCAAGTTCATATTCTTGGAGCAGGGTATGCTGCAAAATTAAATCTTTCTTTTGAAATTTCAGTTTAATTCAATGGCTTAAAGTTGTAGCCGGTAAAGTTGCCTCCATGTGTGACCACGAGGTCACACTGGTTCAAGTCGTGGAAACAACCTCTTGCAAAAATGCAAGGGTAAGGCTAGGTACAAATATAATAGACCCTTGTGGGCTGTGGCCCGGCCTTTCCCGGATCCCGCGCATAGCGGGAGCTTAGTGCACAGGGCTGCCAGCTCCGTAGTGGCTTAAAGTTACAAGTTTCCACAACCATATTTTTGATGATATGACTTTTTTACAGGATAATTGGCCAAACTGCATTTACTAAGAAACACAAATGGATGTTTTCTGATGCTAATAATGGAAAGCAGATCTCCATTGGATCATCTAATAATTCCAATTTATTGCAGGTAATTATTTGTTCTTTTGCTTTCTTAAGCAGACTTGTTTTAACCTTCTCTTTGGAAAAGTTGTTAGTAAAATAACAAATTTTAATGATTTTAAGCCTGTCAATTGTGTCTTTGTTTTGTAGGATGATGCTGAATTTGAGCAACAATTCTCTACTGGTATCAAGGTACTCTTTTTTTTTTGCTACTTGTTGCCTTATCTCTATTGTGCCTGAGCCGAGGGTCTATTGGAAACAGCCTCCCTATCTTTATGAGGTAGGGGTAAGGTCTGCGTACACCTATGTTGCGCGGACTCTCCAAAATGTAGCCGCACCCGTGTCGGATCATTTAAAAATGCACTACTTTTGGAGGATCCGACACGTATCCGTCTACGTTTTTGGAGAGTCCGAACAACATAGGCGTACACACTGCCCTCCCCAGATCCCATTTATGGGAATACACTGGGTTCATTGTTGTTGTTGTTCTTGATCAAGGTACTCTTTTTATTTCTTAGTGCTGCCTGAGTAACTTCCAGCACTTGGACATGTTGGTTTACTCTAATAACAAATTGTTGTTGTTATTTTTGCAGACAATTGTTGTAATCTCAGTCGAACCGCTGGGCGTTCTGCAATTTGGTTCTACTATTAAGGTTGGTATTAATGTCCTATATTCAAAAATCTGCATTTTGAATTAGTAATGATTTCACTAATTCTATAGTCACTGTGAAAGGGAAAGGACTTGGAACATTACAATATATTGCTGTAGGCAATTACTTCTTTAATTAGTGAAAGAAGGCTTGCTCAATGATCTATGCGAATTTAATCCATTTTTCGTTCTCATTTATGATCAAAGTTTGAAACCTCAACCTATATATTCTTAAGTTGTATATATGTTTACTTAATTATTTATGTTTTCTGCAGCTTTCAGAGCGGACGGGTTTTGTGGATCAAGCTAGAAAACTTTTCCAGGGGATAGAAGTCGAAGCAGGAAAGTTTTCATCGCAAGTTTCACCTTCTTGTTCAGTTTGGGAGAATCTGCATTTTGTGAATTCCAATGCTTTGCCAACTGCAAACAATGAAAGTTTTATGAAGGAATCTTGTTTATTAGAAGATCTCATAGCGGACAATCAGATAATAACATCTGATGCAGCTACATCATCTTTGAGTGAAAATCAGTTGCAAAATGTTCAGTTCAATTCCTGCAACGGCCAATTTGATACTCAATTACAGCAATCGACGTTCCAGTCTGCTGGTTTCTTTACCGACTTCCAGGATTCTTGTCTGACTTCAAACTGGGAAGATCTCACATCAAATATGAGCATACAAGATTTTGATTATGTCCTTTCCACGGAGCCAAACCATTTTGATTATCGCGCAGATGCAACCTTAGGTGGATTTGAAGTATTTGCTAATGGGGATAAGACCACCGAGCTGTATTGCACACCGTTGATCAACCAGAGGAATGATGGACCAGTTAGTACTATCAATGATAACCTATTCGATACGATGGGAATTATCTCAGTGTCTGGCAATCTAAACGAGCAGCGTAATTTAAATGTAGACTGTGATGCTTCTGTTTCAATACAAAGTTCCATCACCAACGCCTTTAACCATGTTGAAAAAGGGAACTGTTCGAACATATCTCCCTTAGAGAAAATGACTGGTTTGAACCCAGATGTTAGTGGTCATCACTCGGACTTTAGCACTTCCAACTGTGGATGGAACTCTGGTCAAGCTAATGAACTCAAATCTAGGCCAGATAACAGGTTATTCTCAAAACTAGGAATAGACCAGCTTCTTGATGACGCCTTGAACGGATCTTGTTCATTTGCTGGATCTGTATCCGATGATCAGTTGTCAGTAACAAATAAAAGAAGAAGAATTGGAAGTTCTTCAGGATGCAATTATCTGGCAACGCCTCCTAGTTTTTCTAGCTTTGATAAGATTACAAAGTTGGACAGCAACCTTGAGGCGAAGAGTGAGGCCATCACAAAATTGGATGCAAGTACATTGATTGGAGACAGATGCAGCATCAATGCTTGCAATACCATTTTACCAGTTAAAGGCAATCAAAAATCCTCAAAGCCTACTAAGAAGAAGGCTAAACCAGGGACGCGGCCTATTCCTAAAGATCGGCAGCTGATCTATGAACGTCTTTCAGAGTTGCGAGAGCTTATCCCTAATGGCGAGAAGGTGTTGTCTCTAAACTCTATGTTTTGCTTAAAGAACTAACAGAAAGAAATTAACATTGGAAATGTTTCTTTGACAGATGAGCATTGATCGCTTATTACACAGAACTATAAAGCACTTGCTTTTCTTGCAAGGTGTTACTAAACATGCCGAAGGACTCAAAAAGACTGAAGATTTGAAGGTAATAATCAATCACTTTGATTTATTTGAGCAGGTAAAAACATAAAACATTATTTTCACTGCCAATTAACATGCGTATTTTCAACCAGCAGGATGCTAAAATTCGGTTAGAGAAGTCCAAGACTAATGGCAATGGAGTTACTTGGGCATGTGAAATTGGCGATCAAACAATGGTTTGTCCGCTGATAGTTGAGGACCTTAGTACCCCTGGTCAAATGCTTATAGAAGTAAGTAATCGTTTCTTTATCACCTATCATACCTACACTCAGAGGCGGACCCATGTTTATGGGTGAGGGGTCACCGGACTCCGTAAACTTCAGATGAAATCCTGTATATGTATACGTATATACCTTGAAAATGGTTAATTTAAAGCAGTTGGCACCCTGAACACTAAGAGCCTTTAGAGGGCACTGATTAAATAGAATAATGTGCCCCCGTCGCGTAAAAATTCTGGCTCCGCCTACACTTATTTCGATGAGTCTTGATTAAACCTTTATCTTAACTAAATGATTAACATTGGATTATGTGTGCTCTTTTACTCAGATGCTCTGCAATGAACAAGGTTTCTTTCTGGAGATGGTAGATATAATTCGAGGCTTTGGCTTGAACATATTGAAGGGAGTGATGGAATCTCGCGAGACAAAGATGTGGGCGCATTTTGTTGTTGAGGCTGAGGTAAATGCTAAACTAGAAAACAGCAGCAACAAATAAAACCACTTAGCTTCTCCTTTGATCTGTTTTCATCTATTTAACGTTTCAATTTTTCTCGCAGGGAAACAGGCTAGTAACAAGACACGAGATCTTTTCATCCCTTGTTCAGCTGTTACAATTGACGAGTACAAGTGATGTCGGTCTGAACAATCAGCTTCAGAATATAACTGGTGGAAGGACTTCTCTAATAAACGATTGTCCAAAATCTGGTGTGCCCATATCTAGCAGCTTACCTGAAACAATTCGATGTGTAATATAGCGAACATTGCACTTACTATAGGATCTGTTTTTCGCAACATAGAACATGCAGAGGAGCATATATTGAGAAGAAGGTGTTTCAAAAAGTTTTTCCCTTTTCAAGATTGCTCCTTCTTTTACACCTTAGGATTATCTTCTTTTTGTCTCTTGACAGAGTTTGATTATAAATTTAAGCTGACTGACTGGCTAGGTAGTTCCAGGTTACTTTTGATTGTTCATTTTTGTAATTTCTGTTGTTTCTTCTGTAACTATGAAACATGGATTACTGAGAAGAAATTACATGAGTCTTGCTTTGACATATAGTAACATCCATCATGATCTTTGTTTTACCTTTTCCTACCTTTCAGGTGAAAACCTGTTTGTTTCATTTCATAGCAGGCTACAATTTGTATCTCCCCCCCC
>ML266543.1:163623-193966 GCA_005239495.1 Nicotiana undulata
CCCCCCCCCCACACACACACAAATTCACTCTCATGAATTCTCTATTTGCAGACCTAAAATAAATAAATGAAAATGGCTCCTCTGGACCAAGTAAAAGCTCTTACATGAGTTTGAGTTTCAGCCTAGCTAGCTAACGTTTTCCAGCTGGCTGTTATGTTAGGTGTAGCTCGCAGTGGCGAAGCTAGAAATTTTTTCTAAGGTTCAAACTTGAAGAAGTAAAAAAAATTTCTGACAAAGGGTGTTCTATATATGTTATATACCTCTAAAATCTATTTTTTTTTTACCTATATACGCAATGTAATTTTCCGACGACCACCCTTACCATAGTGTAGCTTCGCCTATGGTAGCTCGCCTTCCCTCCTTCTCTCACATTGGAAAGATTTTCAATATTTTCTTATAATGACCTGGGCGAGAGAGTACGATACATCGATGTAAAAGATTTTCTTTTTTCCTGTGATGGTTTATTTGACCGTAGGGTGCAAACTAGAAGGAGAGGAATAAATACCTGGTTTATAATTTTGACAAAAGGAGGATAGCTATTGGGAAATATCTTCCTCCTGCCACTGACAGTCCGATATTGGCAGGTTATAAAAAATAGTTATGTTCCATTAATGAAATTAGTGACACATGAATCCTCTAACTTTAACACTTTGTTAGTGTGTAGAATTAGTTGATCATTTAGACTGAGAAATTGACAATGGAGTAAGCAGCAATCAAACTTTTGATAACCGAAGTATTTTCTCAAATAAGTGCAATAATAGTGGAGATAAGTGCTGTCGCAGTTCAAATTAAAGCAGAAAAAACCAACTGAAACCTGATTTATAAAGTTAGTAACCAAACATAGATGGGTCCATTCATGGCCTAATTTCCCCCCTACTTTGGTAGAACCCTAATACCGAAAGGGTTTTAGATTCACTATAGTCTATTCTACAACGTAAATAATATCTTGATCACAATATGCGGTGGCTATTCTACAAAGTATATTATACTGGAGTATTTTTCGGATTTTGAACATTGTTTAGTTCAGATTTATCTTTACGTGAAAGATAGCTAAATTTCGATTACTTTTGAATATATGGCTCTTGTGAATGACCACTTGTAAATCTGGCTATTTCTGAATTTCTCCCTAAAACATTAAAACTAAGATAACAGAAAAAGACCATAAACTAAAGGGATTTTTTCCTTCCTATAAATATATGAAACCTTATTACCAAATATGTGCATAGTATGTAAATTACCCGACCTGTCCACAGTTTTCCTACAATTTTAATACCATCCGTTAAATAGTAATTAATAGGGGCAAAATCTCCCTAATATGTCGCGCTAAAAATCAGGAAGAGAATCTCCTAATTGATGTAGCGAGATCCAGTAGGAATGTGAAACGGAAAACCTTTATCTCATCTGCGGATTTTTTTCTTAAACTACAATTAAAAAAAAAAGACGAACAACTTCAACAAACTGAAATCAAATTGTAGAATTCAATTCGTCAAGATTTTTCCTCAGACCAGAAATCAAAAAGGCGACCAATTATTCAACAAAATCAACTCAAATTGTAGAAACCAATACTGTAGATACTCTGTTCTTCATCTTTTTTTTTTTCTCAATCCAGAAGTAAAAAAAAAAGACAAAATATAGAACAATACCTCAGCAACAACACACAATCATGTCCAAAATCCCAATCATGCTACAATTGAATGGGAATTGGGATAGCTTTGACAGATTTAGAGATTTTCAAGTTGATGGAATTGTGGTCGATGAGAATGCAAGCTACAGTATGTTGATTTCTACAATTGCAGAGCAATTATTGATTAATACTTCGGAAAAAAATTATAGAAATCAAATACATTGTGAACGACAATTGTCCTCCAATGGAGATTAGGAATGATATGGGGGTTCATGTGTATAAGGAGACAAAAAAGGAGAATAAATACTTAGGATCATATCCGTTATGTATAAGTGTACGAGAGTTCAATATGGAATTGACTATCACCAACGAGAACACAAGTGCGTGTTTGTTAATTTTAAAATTCCATGGAAGTCTGGTTTTACGTTAATATCTACAAAATTTCAAAAGTTAAGGACACTTGGTCCTGTACTTCGAGTTCCAAGTTCAAAAGTTAAGGACACTTGGTCCTGAACTTAGAGTTACAAGTTCAAAAATTAAGGACACTTAGTCCTGAACTTACAGTTACGAGTTCAAAAGTTAAGGACAATAGGTCCTGAACTTAGATTAACAAGCTCAAAAGTTAAGGACAATAGTTCATGAGCTTAAGCTAAGAAGCCCAAAAGTTAAGGACTAGGTCCTAAACTTACACAAACAAGCTCAAAAGTTAAGGACAATAGGTCCTGAACTTAGACTAACAAGCTCAAAAGTTAAGGACATGTGGTCCTAAACTTACAGTTACAAGTTCAAAAGTTAAGGACACTTGGTCCTGAACTTAGACTAACAACCTCAAAAGTTAAGGACAATAGGTCCTGAACTTAGACTTACAAGTTCAAAAGTTAAGGACAAGTAGTCCTTAACTTAGATTTACAAGCACAGAAATTAAGGACAGGTGGTCCTGAACTTCGAGTTCCAAGTTTAAAAGTTAAGGACATGTACCTGAAGTCCTGAACTTAGAGTTACAAGTTCAAAAGTTAAGGACATGTAGTCCTGAAGTCCTTAACTTAGAGTTCCAAGTTCAAAAGTTAAGGACATGTAGTCCTGAAGTCCTGAACTTAGAGTTACAAGTTCAAAAGTTAAGGACATGTAGTCCTGAAGTTAAGTTCCTAAGTTAAGGACATGTAGTCCTGAAGTCCTGAAGTTAAGTTCAAAAGCTAAGGACATGTAGTCCTGAAGTCCTTAACTTAGAGTTCCAAGTTCAAAAGTTAAGGACATGTAGTCATGAACTTAGAGTTACAAGTTCAAAAGTTAAGGACATGTAGTCCTGAAATCCTGAAGTTAAGTTCAAAAGTTCAGAACATGAGCACAAGGGTATTTTCGTCCGGGCAGGTAAATTTTATTAAAGCAGTGGCTAAAGACTAAAGACATTTTAAACAGTGGCTTAAAAGTAAATAAATGTGTTATTAGTGGCTAACCGTGCACTTCCCCCTACAAAGTGACCGACCGGTCACCAATCCGGGCCGATTATCAGTTTTTTCAAACCGGGTTTAACGGGTCCGGCCCATCTAGTGAAATATTGAACCGGAACGATTACGGGCCTAAGGGGCCAGGCCAGGCCGTTTTTTTTTTAATTATTGTAATTTATATTAATATAAAGTAAAAATATAAAACAAAAAACAATTTTATAAAAAGAGTGTTTGAATAAAGGATGAAAGGCTTTAAAATCCTTATATTTGGATATTTCATTAAGAATTTAAGATAATAGAATACAATGAAAATGGAAAAATATTGCAGTTATAGTTTGCAAGTTCTTTTTTTATTTCAAACTTGCAAATTAAAGTTTACATTTAACAACAACTAAATTAACGAAAAAGAGTAAATCAAAGTGTAATTATTAAATATATAATTATAAATCCAGAACTTCAAAGGTTTTGCATTGACTTATTAAGTTCTTCATAATCAATATGAACTTCTTGGCCATCTTCTATAGTGTTAAATAGGCTTTCATAGTTTCATTTCAAATTTTTATTGGATAATAGTACTTCAAATTAATCTAACAAACTAAAACATTAAGAATAAATACGTCTAATAGTTTTAAAATAACACAAATTGTCTCAAATCAACTTAAATACGAATTTCTGGAGGACGCTCAAGACAACTCTTCATATGCCTCCTTAAATAGCTTGTGGCCTCCTACTTTCGACGAAGATTTAAGACTCGACCACAGTTCTTGCACTTTACTTTGTGAAGTTCTTCATTTTCTTCTACCACCTCAAAGTGTTCCCAAACATATGAGCGCACTCTAGAAGCACAAGGCATGATTTAAGTTGAATTGAGAAATTGAGTTTCAGAAATGAGATATGAGTGAAGAATTGAAGAGGTGTGTGTGTGTGTGGGGGGGGGGGGGGGGAAATTGGGGGGGGGAGGTTAAAAAAAAAAAAAATTTACAAAAAGGTTTTAAAAATTTTGAATTTTGAAAANAAAATAAAAAAAAAGAGGAGAGAAAAAAAGGAAGAGGAAAAAAAAATAAAGGGGGGGGGGGGGGGGGGTTATTTATAGTTTTTCAAAGGGCTAAATTAGTAATTACTAAAAGTGTTATTTTTTAAAACAATTACCCAAAAAGGGTTATTCTTGCAAAATATCCGTTGGGCAGCGGTCAAATTGGAAGCTGACCGTTACCAACTGTCAAATGAATTTAAAAAAAAAATTCAGAAAATAGTCGTTGAACCGGTCCGGTTAACCGGTAATGAAAATGTACACGTCCCAACCCCCAAACCCCAAACCCAGCCCTACCCGCCCCCTACAACCGGGACAGCCGGTCCGATTAATACCGGTCTGGGCCGGTCCGGAACCGGGACAACCCAGCCCTATAAACACCCATACTATAAAAAAACTTAAAAGGCATAATATTAAGTGACTTTGCTAGATAAGCTAATAGTCAGAAACTGATAGCAAGAGGATTGTGATGAAAGAAGCACTAATCTGAAAGGATTACTATAACTGGAAAGCTAATATAAACAACAACATGACCTAAACCATACTTTAAAGTAAGGATTAGTTAGTGACCACCAGCTGTTTAAGCCAAACTGTGATGGAATTTTGGTTTTCTTTAGATCAACTATCTTGAGAAAATTTTATTATTTATAAACTCACTGCTTTATAAAATGAATGGATATTTGATACTTAAACTTATTCATGTACAATAAATAAGAGGGAAATAGAGAAATGCAACAACTGAGTCATGACCTACTCAAATAGTATTTGAAAATCTTGAAAAGAAAATGGATTTCTTAAAAAATTAATTATCTGTCCAAAGTTTTACATCAGCATCATCTTTATATACATGCATTAATATATAGCTAAGGTCAATTCTTAGTAGTGCATGGCATTAAGCTCCTAAAGAATTTCTAACGTACACAATACTCTGTAGCTGTGTATTCTTGTTGTTTTTGTTCATTTTTTCTGCTATATTACATTAACATGAATGCTATTAATACTGCTGCTGGTGCAACAGAGTGGAGGATTAGAATGTCTGATGGCTCGTCCGCGATTTTGGCACCAGAATCAAGCCTTGCCACAACAATAAGTCTTTCAATTAAAAGCTTCTTTAAAAACATTATCTTGGTATTCTGGAGATTTTTGGAGAAAGCATGGAACATAGGAATGAATGAACCAAGAAAAGTGATCCACTGTATCAAAGTTGGAATAGCTCTAAGTGTTGTATCGTTGTTTTATTATATGAAACCTTTGTATGAAGGTGTTGGAGGAACTGCAATGTGGGCTGTTCTGACTGTTGTGGTTGTTTTTGAGTATACTGTAGGTATGTATTCATCAATTCTAAACATTTTTGACTTACTTCATTTTACTCTTTTTAAAAAGGCAGCTCCTTACACTAAGCTCTCGCTATGCGAGGGGTTCGGGGAAGGCCGGACCACAAGAATCTATCGTACGCAGCCTTACCCTACGTTTCTGTAAGAGACTGTTTCCACGGTTCGAACCTGTGACCTCCTGGTCACATGACAGCAACTTTACCAGCAACTTTACCATTTGACTCTTTTTTGTATAGTGAAAATGAGAAGGCTAAATGTTTCAAGAAAATTGCAGGTGCAACACTTTACAAATGCTTAAACAGAGCTACTGGAACTTTTCTTGCTGGATTTCTTGCTATAGGAATCCATTGGATTGCCAATCAATCAGGCAAAAGATTTGAGCCTATAATTATGGGAGCTTCCATTTTCATATTAGGTGAATGATCTTAGTAAATAAACATTACTTTCTGCATATGGAATATAGATTATCTATTCACATTTTCTTTTCTTTCACTCAATTAGCCTCAGCGGCAACCTTCTCAAGATTCATTCCTGCAGTGAAAGCGCGGTTTGATTATGGCGCTATGATATTCATCCTAACTTTCACTTTGGTTTCAATATCTGGATATCGCGTTGAGAACTTGTTGAACATGGCTCACGAGAGAGTATCGACGATCATAATCGGAGCTTCCTTGTGTGTTATTACAAGCATTTTCATATTTCCAATTTGGGCTGGTGAAGAGCTACATAAACTTGTCATTAGTAATTTGGAAAAGCTAGCAGATTCCTTAGATTGTAAGTCTTTTGCCTAAACTTTTGATTTAGTTCTGAAATTTCAGTATATATATATATATATATATATATATATATATATATATATATATATATATATATATATATTGTCTTTAATTTGATCCTCAAATCTCCTTTTAGGTTGTGTAGCTGAGTATTTTAGTGACAATGAAGACACAACAAATACTAAGAAAATGCTAGCTTTCAAGTGTGTGCTGAATTCAAAGGCAACAGAAGAAACAATGGTAAGTTTCTGTCAGCATAAACATAAAAAACCTTGACAACTTTCGGGGATTAAACCAAACTTAGTACTAGCACTATAAATCTTTTACTGATAAAACGTCAGCCCGATGGACTAAGCTCTCACTGTGAGTGAGATCCGGGAAAAGGTCGGATCACACGGTTCTATTGTATGCAACACCCTTAATCTGCATTTCTGCAAGAGGTTGTTTTCACGGCTCGAACCCCGTAACCTCCTCGTCACATGACATCAACTTTACCGGTTACGCCAAGGCTCCCCTTTATATCTTTTATGGATAGACCACAAGGGTCTATTGTACGCAGTCTTACTCTGCATTTCTGCAAGAGGCTGTTTCCACGGTTCAAATCCGTAAGCTCCTGATCGTATGACAACAACTTTACCAGTTACGCCAAAGCTCCCCTTCATATCTTTTACTGATGGACCACATGAGTCTATTGTACGCAGCCTTACCTTGCATTTCTGCAAGAGGCTGTTTCCACGGCTCGAACCCGGAACCTCCTCCTGATCGCATGTCAGCAACTTTACCGGTTAGGTCAAGGCTCCCCTTCGTATCTTTTACTAATATAACATGGAATTATTTGCTAGGCCAACTTTGCTAGATGGGAACCAGCTCATGGACATTTTAACTTTCAGCATCCATGGAAATATTATCTCAAGATCAGTGCAGCGATGCGAAGTTGTGCCTGTTGCATTGAGGCACTAACTAGCTGCATCAATCAAAAAAATCAGGTTCATAATCTGAATTCTTAAATTCATTAGTCATGTAATCCATTTTTTTCCTTAAATTTTCTAAAAGGCGAAAATCGTTGTTGTATTATAGGCATCTGAGTTCCTAAGGGAACAACTTATTAATACTTGCCAACAAGTAAGCTCAAGTACAGCTGAGATACTGAAAGAGTTAGCACTGAACATGAAAACTACGAGAAAATCCTCCAGAATTGATATGTTAATACAAGAAAAGAATAGTGCGATTCAAGAGTTGGAAACTCAGCTGAAAGAAGTCTCAGGATTGCTCATTGTGCCAAAGGGGGCCAAGAATGAGAAGGATGAAGAGAAGCCAGTTGTGAAAACAGGCAATGTTATAGCAATGGTGGAAATTATACCAGCTGCAACATTTGCTTCGTTAGTTATTGAAATCGCTACGAGGATTGAAGGGGTTGTTGATTCTGTTGAAGAGTTATCCAAAATGGCTAAATTCAAAATTGAAGATGCTGAGATGATCAAACAAAACAAACCTGTCATCAAGATCATAAACTAGTAGTAGTCCAAATAGATAAATACTTCAATCAATATTTCATGCCTTACTATGTTTAGGTGACCAAATGCTCATGTCGTACTACTCATCCCACTCTTAATTTTTTTTTGATTCCGCTCCTTTGATCCCCTTTGTTGGAGCTATTTGCTCCTTTGGCGACTCGATCCCAGGACCCTGATGTTGTAGGTGAGGTGCTGACCATGTGAGCAACCCCTCTTGTCCCACTCTTAGCATTTCACTGTATGAAATAATAATATATGCCTGCAATTTCTTTTCCAACTATCTTCTTCTCCAGGAATTTGACCATTTTTCTTCACGTTGTAGCTTTCGGCGAAATTTTTTGAAAAATTCAAAGTTGATTTTCTTCTTCTTTGAATTCACGAAACTCGCCAGAAAAAATGAAGGTTAGCCGAAATTTGTTGAGATGTGAATCTGATTTTCTTCAGATTCAGTTACAAAGTTATTGTCCCAGGTTTGCTAATACACCTAATATACCACATTACCAAGTTGTGTCTAGATGACACATTTGAAATGTAGTTGGAGTGTTCACATAACGGACATAAAATGAAGTGATTAGTAAAAAGTGAGGACAAGTTTAATGAGTTGTCGATGCATTCTGCCTATATTAAAACAGTGAGTCCTAAAATGAATGACACCATTTGGCTAAGAAGGATTGAACTATCCGATTTGCCTATTATCCTTGACATAATTCCTACTCTTATATTTTTTGGTATATTTTAACCCTTAAAATGACTAGTGAGGCTTACTCAATGAGACATAATAAATAAATGCATAAATTTTTACACAAATAGCTAGTCGTATTCATTATTTACTTTTTCTAGCCATATATACAAATTATACATAACTATACATATATAATATATAAATTATGCATATATTATATCTCCACCAATTATTTTTAATTTAAGCGATCGAGTAGACGACTCTTTAAATTAATTCTTCTAAATAATAGATGAATAAATGTATTTCGTTTCTAACGGGTTAACCTTTAGAGAAAGTGAACATATTATTTTTCAGGAGGAGGTTCGAATAATGAGAGAGGTGAATGAGTAACCAATATTGATTAGGGCGAAAAAAAGCTCAAGCAATCTTCAAATAGAATAACAAATGTTAGACTATTAATCTAATGAGAAAAAGTAAAGTTTGAAAGCTCATATCTATTCCTATACTATAAGTGGGAATAATCAGGCAGCTCATGGCCAACATATCTGCCTGACAGAGGGACATTTTTGAAATTTTACACTTAATAAGCTTTCAAAGGATTGTACGTGCTAGCTTACTGCTTGTACACTCATTGGTGAAAGTGTGGGGTCCACCTCAACTTATTGCAGCATTTTAAAACGGCACTTAATCGAGTGGGCCTCTCTTCAGTTAAGGTCTGTAGTAAAAGGATCCATCTTTTCAGACAACAGGAATGAGTTTATTTGGGGAATTAAAGAAAAAGGGTATTTTGGTGCGGTTGAGAAAAAAAAGTGTATGAAATGTAAGGATTTATAGACTTAAGCAAATATGTAAAATTGGTAATCCATGAGTATTATTGTAGAAATCTCATGATTAATGGTGTATTAGAAATATGCGGAATTTTTTCCATGGACTAATAATTGGTACTTTAATCTCACAAATTACACACAAATAATATACTTTAATTTGATCCGTGTTAACTTAAATTGTATAATTAACATTTGTTCCCATCATTTTAAGGTCTCTAATGTTCTCTTTTTAAACATAAAATTCTTCACGTCATTCAATTGTTAAGAATTTCCCACACTATAAAATAGTAGTAATTGTGATATAAACTTTCATAATCAATAATTGAAGCTAAAATCATCCAACTTTAGTATATGTATCTCTATAATCTTATAAAGTAACATTAAAATTCTTGTAAACTATTTTCCTGAGTAAAATAGAGTCTAATTTGACGACCGAAGAACAAAAGTCCTCTTTTCTACTTATTTCACATGTAAATTTTTTAATTAGGTTATATCTCCTTCCCTAAGAAATAAATGTCATTTTATTTAGTTAAGTATATTTGGCCAAAATAAATGTTGCTTTTGGAAATTAAAACGACATTAGCTACGTATTTTCAAATCTATTTTCTATCTGAGAGTACTTTGATTATGATATGAAGCATAACTTAATCAAAAAAATCTTATAATTATTGATTTATATGAGCATACAAAAATTTTAAAACGTTTTATTTTAGATAATTTAAGAATAACTTTAGTATCTTTTGAAGATCAACTCGATCTAACTCTACCCTATACATCTTTACTATTCCAATATTTAGGTAATAGTGTTATTGGTATCCTTACTAGTACGGTAGAAATAGCATCACTGCATCAGTAGGGGACAACCGTTTAAAATTTATTTTGGTTTTAAAAACTATTTTAAGTTTAGTCAGATTTGACAAACTTGAGGCCAATCCTCCCCTTCCTCCCTAATTCGTCTTCTTCTTTTTCACGTGAAACTAAAAAATAGCCAAATTTATAAGTAGTAATTAAAAAATAGCCATAATTTCAAAAGTAATTAAAATTTAATCATTTTTCATGTAAAGATAAATTTAAATGAAACACTGTTTAAATCCGAAAAATATTCTAACATAATATACTGGAGTTTGAATTTTTTACATGTGAACATCATAATATACTGGAGTGGAACTCCATCATAATATACCAGCATAATATGCTAGAAGTTCATACACATATGCTCTAATCTCCAGTATATTATGTTGGAACTTTCCGTGTGCTGGAGTTCTAGCATAATATGCTGGAAGTTCATACATAGGTGCACCAATCTACAGTTTTTTATTAACTTTGCAAACGCCGACTATTTTTCAATTACCAATTCGAAAACTGGCTAGGCCGTGATATTTTTACTCTTCTTCATACTATCGGATCTGAAGTTTTGAACTGGTAGAGCATAATTGAACTTCAAACATATGAAGTTTTGGCTCTACCGTTTGAAGTTTGAAGAAACGGATAAATTTTAAAACCTTATTAACCCAAATAATCGCCCACCCTATCATTTAAACTAAAAATAGCTATTGAACGTATAATATATGTATATTTTATGTATTACATGTGTATAATAGTGTATAATCAATGTATAATCCATGTATATGGCTAGAAAGGGTAAACAGTTAATATGACGCCTATTTGTATAAACATCGGTCCTAAAAATGGCTATTTGTGCACTTTGCCCAGCTATTTACTGGCCCAATAACTTTGAGCCCGTTTTATATACCCATTCGGGAAGCCCGTCGTCTTCTTCCTTACAAAAAACCTTCGCGGGGTTTCCAGAGGAAGTGTTGGAAATTATTTGCTGCCAAATAAAAAGCTTCCTCTCAGCTACTGCTTCAAAGTTTCGATCTTTTTCTCTTAAATAAATTAATTGCTTTAATTTGTCGCCATGGGTGAGACAATTGTAACATCGGAGGCAGCTTCTAGTTCGTCCCAGTTGAACTCCTCATCCCGTATAATTTGTCGGGTGTAAGTATAACTTATTTTTGCTTTGATTTTAATATCAGTTTCTTAATCTTGCTTAATTTTATTTAATTTTAATTTCTTTAGCAAGTTGAGCTTTTTTTTTTTGCTCAATCCTCAATGGGGTTATTATTGATTTTAGTTTTTGACTTGTTGTGTTCAAAGTATGCCCCTTTTGTTTGCCTTTTTTTTTCCTTGTCGCTTTTCTAGTTTTTTTTTCTTAAATCAACAACAATTTTTTCACAAATTATTAACTTTGCCAGCAATTTGGCTGATTGTATAAATTAGTAATATTATGATTTGATTAAGGAAAAATGAAAACATAAAGAAATCATGCATTGGTAATGTCTCATAGCACCAATGTTTTAAAAGGCGGGGCGTGAGACGAGGCGTTTTACCTCTGACGAGGTGAGGCGTAAGCCCTGAGACATGGGACATAAGTCTCACGAATCTTTAAATTTTACTAATTTCAAGAAATTTAAGATAGTATGAAATAAAAAATAGTTATAAAAATTACATTAAAATCACAAAATTATAACAAATAATCTATTTAAAACATTTGTAAATTATAATTCAACTATGAATAATACGAAAAGTCTTGACATATATCATACTATGCAAATTAGCTGCAACGTCGTTACAACTCAAACATCAAAAGTAATGTATTCGATGCAAATTCTTATACTCTTAAGGAGTAATGAATCTTGAAAGAATTTCGATACTATAATTTGATGTTTTTTTTAAATACTCCTTTTATTTAATATGCTTTCTGTTTGAAAGAGAATTTATATAAAAACACAATTCACAATTTAAGTATGATTCTCTAGCATCATTTATTTTTAAGTTTCAACAAGTTAATAAAGTGACACATAATTCACCATGTTATACCATGATAACTAATTATTTGTAAATAGTTACTAGCTAATACTGGGCTATCAAATTAATAAGTATTGTATCTCGTAAACTTGAAAAAAATAATATATACGAATATAATTATAAAAAATTATGGACTAGTATATTATAAAGTCATAACAAAAGTTAATACATAAATACTTTTAAATGAAAGATTTATTTAAGATTTACTATCATAGCAGTCTTAGTGGATAACATGCAATAATTTTTATTTTAGTTATGACATAAAATACTCTCAATTTAGTGATTAATGATTGAGAAAAAAGTAATTTTGAATAGTCAACAATTTATTAAGAAAAATTGAGGATTTACAAGGTTAGTTACACACAATTGCATAAAGTTCTATTAGACGAGCCTAGTCTGCTGGGCGTTGGGCATGTCCGGGGCGTAAGCTCCGACGGCCGAGGCGTAAGTCTCATGGAACTAAGCCCCACACATAAGTCCAGGGGCGTTTTATGAGTGCTCCGCCCCGGGCGAGTCCCGAACGAGTCCCAATTCTGCCTTTTAAAACAGAGCATAACACCAAAGCTACTGATTTGAAACTTCAGGTTCAAATTGCGATTTGTACATTCTAGGATCAGAATGCCCACTGCTCAATTGCGTATACCTAATAGGTTCAAAAGTTGCATTTTCTTCTTGGTAACCTGCTTAACCTGTTTAAAATTCACCAAGTGGAACTTATGTGGATGTATCTTGGATGAACTTTTCGTCATGCCTCAACAATTTGACTAGTTCCCTATTCGGGGATATTAGAACGCCTAGACAATGCCTAGCTTAGTTACATATTATGCTTGTACAAATATGGACGGGGGCAGGTTTAGCATTTGAGTGATCGAAGTGACAACCAGACATGTCACCGAATAGTCCATCTGAAAATTGAACAAGCTACTTGACAATTTCAAGTAAAAATCCTCATTTTTGGGGTTATTCAAGTCTCCCTAGAAAAATTTTAACAAAATCTAATACTTTCTTCTGATTGTATTGACGTCGAATATGTTTTTTCCTTCATTGTGGGATATATGAAGGTTGAAAAGGTTATTTCAGGTGAAATGGGCATCATTTTATGATTCCTGGAATTGAACTCAATTAACATGGAAGTTTTACTTACATATTTCTTATTATATAGTTCCTGCCTATTGTACATTCTGCCGATGCTAGGCCATACAAGAAGTTTTTCACTAAGCCCAATATGTTGACTTCGTCATCGTCTACGTTTTGAACCTGCCTATTTGACAATCTACTATTCTAGGCACATGAGAAGTATTGGTTTCTGAGGTAATCTTGGTAAGACCAAAAGAAAAGTTGTAGTTAGATGGTTTGAAACTTGTAGCGTTATGCGTATGCATGTGGTTGCATTGATTCCTATACTGTCTTTCCTGCCACTTATTCATTGTAATAGGGAAATTGAAAATCCGATAGTTTCACGGTTAGCAAGTTACGTGTCTATCAAAATTGTGAGTGGACTTTGGCTAAACTAATAGCAATGTCTATTTTTTGTGCAGTTGTCAAAAGCAATTTTCGCAGTATACCTGCCCTCGATGTAATACCCGTTATTGCTCTCTTCCTTGTTACAAGGTGAGTGAGAGAAATTCATTCCTTGTGGTGAAGAAGCTTGAAAAAAGAAGAAGATGATATTCTGCTGTTACTTTTTTTTTTCTAGTTTGCCTATGCTGAAAGTTGTTATTATTTGCTTATGATGGCTGTAAGTCCAATGTATCGAGGAGACCCTTTTGATCCATCATTCCTGATTTCTCTTAATGGTATTTTTGGCAGTCTCATAGTCTTCGTTGCACTGAATCCTTTATGAGAGAGAATGTCATGGGGGAACTACAACAATTACAACCAGATGGGGGAAGTAAGCAAAAAATGCTGGACATACTAAAACGATTCCACTCAGAAGATGACGCAGACACCATGGACGAAGATGGTAAGCATTGCTTGTGTTGTCTGCAATTATGAATTTATTCCTGCTTGATGCTTTCCTCAGAATGACATTTCATTAATTATTAGGCATTTGTATTGCTGACATATTTGTTGAGAGGATTAGTTTGTAATATTGTTTTTGTTTTTTACAATCTAAAAAAGGGCAGTCCTGTGCACTAAGCCCCGCTTATTTACAGTAAAAGAAGAAATTATATTGATATAACTTTTTGCTGTATTTTACAACAAGGGGGAAAGTTTGATTTGCTCGAGAAGTTTTGTTTCGCGGGATTCTTGTTGTAATCCATGTATTGCGTTTCTTTGGGATGTGGATGTTCTTAATCATGTACAGTACTCATTCAAGGTTTTATTTTTATTATTTTAATGTATTATTATTATTATTATTATTATTCATTTTCTTGATAAGGATACTCAGTCCAGGTTATCATACTTTCAACAAAGTTGGTGAAATTGATGAACTGACATAACATTCTACTATTGAAGACAAAATGAGTTAAGGTTTCTTATTTTGCTATGCAATTTTTAACTTAATTTTTCGCTTATCGGTTTTGTTGCATCAGATTCCCCGTTGTCTGAGGAGACTATTCAAAAAGTTCTATCTGGTATGTTCCTGAAATATCATATTGTGATGCTGTTTCTTTTTCTCCTTTACATTTTGGGCTCCGGGGGAGGGGTGCAACTGGGTTATTTGTCCTTACAGCTAATATTTTTCTCTGACCGGGGATGGGATGGTGGCTGCTTCCTTGTATTTGCAGGAGAGGAGATAAATTTTGATGATTTATCTGCTGAAGAAAGAAAACATTTTCAAAGAGCCGTGGCCTCAGGAGAGTTAAGCAAATTGATTAAACCCTGGGAGCCTTGGTGGTTGAAGCCTTCTGCCAAGAATATATCTCTTGGTCGGGACGGAACACAACTTGTCCAACCACTTGTGAGGGAGGATGCAGCTCTGTCTTCAGAAGATGACTTAGAAGGTGGTCCTTTGCACGACATTCCACTTGGCCCCGACTCTCCATTACCCTCAGTTAGTAAGCTCAGTGCAGCTGAGCCTTCCCCTTTGTTGGCTGTTCACCTTGTTGACATCATGTACAGTTATTGCTTTACTCTTCGCCTCTACAATGGTGACTGGCAATCAGATCCCATAGGATCAGCTACGGTCTTGTTGAGCGTCTCTTCTGTTCTTGGTCAAGGGGAGCAACCGGAAACACTGCTGGAAGCTCTATCACATTGCCTGGAGCAAACGTGTTCACCAGCTTTCAGACACATGGGTGGCTTACAATTTGCGTTGGGGCTAATCAATGATACAATAACGCTTCTTCAGCTCGAGGGTCCAGCCTTAGTTTGCTTGCTTTGTGATCTAAAGAGGCTAATTCAACAGGCAGAGAAGGATTTGAAGTCAGAGAAGCCTCGCAAGTCCAGAAGTTCTGAAATAAAAACAAAGCTCAAGTCCGCTGAAAGGAAGGTTTATTTTATGATGTGCTGGGCTCACGAGCAGCCACGAGAAGCATGGTCCTCCTTAGCAGCCATTGTCGAGGCAGAGAAGAGCCGACTAGTGGAAGTCATAGGAAGTAAGACAAACCTTCCGAAAATGGAGAAAGTACAAAATGAGGGCAAGCCTCTGATTATGGAAATCGAATAACTTACTATTCTTTCATGTATTTCCAGAGTTCCTGTCACCTTCTGTTACCTGGATTTTTATGTCCTATTTTCTCTTTAGAATTTTATCCGAGTATTTGAAACAAATTCGTTTTTAGAAAAGAAATAACGAAAGGAAACGATAAAGTTGTATGGAAATTGCAAAGATCTCTATTATTTTTCTAGATATATAGTTAACACTTAACAGAGACGACGTGATACTTAAATTAATGCTTTAAGTCTTGATTCTACTTTTGAATTGTGTCCTTTTGGTCATTGGATGTCTCATGAAGACGTGTTCCTAATGTAGTAATGTACTTTACACATAGACGCTTTTAGTGTAATTAAATTTTCTGGTAAGTATTCTCTTCATTTTATTGCATGCAACTAGGGGCGGCAAACGGGCGGATCATGTTGGATATGGTTCGGGTTGAAAACGGGTAATGCAAAAACGGATAAATTATCCGACCGACATATTTAATACGGATAAAAAATAGAGTAGCCGGATATGATCTATTTTGGGAGAATTTTTAGTCTCCAAAACTTGAGGAACTTCCAATTTAATGTTTTACAAATGTAAAAGTTAAACTCATTGATTATCTATTGGTTATCAACTTTCTAAATAGATAATATGATTCTTATCCATATTGGACCAATTTTTAAAAAATTCACTACCCATTTTACAATTGTAAAAGTTAAACTCATTGATTATCCATTTAGAAAATGGATAATATGGTTCTTATCCATATTAGACCCACTTTTAAAAAATTCATTATCCAATCCATTTTTTAGCGGATAATATGAGTGGATAATTGTTTTCTTTTAACCATTTTGTCACCTCTATATGTGACTGCGTGTTACTTGATTCGGCATCGAAACTTAGCTCATATCATCTTCATACCAGATAAAAATAGAAGTGAAACAACAACAACAAACCCAGTATGTTTCCACCAGGTGGGGTCTGGGGAGGGTAGTCTGTATGCACACCTTACCCTTACCTGACAGGTAGAGAGGCTGTTTCCAATAGACTCTTGGCTCAAGAAGGGTAATAAGAAGAAGTGGATAGCAAGAAAGGAAGGAAGAGGGAAGAGAAAAAAAAGGGAGAGATAAAGGATACGTAGTACGAAATACTAACAACAAGGGATACAATACATGAGGCGAACAAAACCATATAACGTAATAAAAATTTAAGAATGTGAAGAGACATGCGTGCTACTAAGACTATCTGTGAGCAACTAAAAACTAGTCACTAACCTTCTACCTTAATCCTCAACTTCCACACCCTCCTATCAAGGGTCATGTTCTTAGTAAGCTGAAGCAGTGTCCTTTTTGTTTCAATTTATGAGAATTTTTTCGGAGGACGAAAGTCAAATTGACTAATTTTACGTCATCAATGAAGTCAGTCAGTCAAGCCTGATCTTCGACCACACCCTTAACACTAATCTAGAAGTATTGATACACGAAACCCGGAATTATGAGCTTCGGCAACAGGATCCAAACCCCTTCCGAGAAGCTAGTTGGATTTGGATATAGATTTTTTAGATTTTTGAAATAAAATTTACAAATTTAGAAAGTAAATAAAAAGTACCGTAAGTCACAAGAGGTAGAACTATATCTTTGGTTGTGAATAGTGATAAGAGTGCTAATAGTTAGATAGCCGTTGCATGTATCTGAGATAGGTGACTCGAATAAAATTGTGCATGATATAGCACATGGTTCATGATTGAAGCCTTTGCCTCGGATCTGAGATGTGAGTTTCTTGACCCTAATGAATCTTTACCAGTTATTATCTCATTTTTATTGTCTAGTTGGCATTAGGATAGATCATTAATTAACAATTTATAATATTTAAATATTTGCATAAATTATAATTAAAAAAAATCTTATTTGACAACTCAAATAGTAGTAGCCCTTCAGAAGTAAGAACAGGAGTACATATATATATATATATAACGTCAATTAGGTGTGTGCATGGATCGAGTTGGTACGATTTTTATTAAAATCAAATCAACTATCTCGATTTGGATTGATTCGGTTTTGTCGGACTTTTTTTTAGGTTTTTTGCGATTTTTTGTTACAGAATAATATGTCAAATTACTTGGTTAAATTTTTGATAAGTAAATAGGATTATATATTTAGTTAAAATTTAAAAAAATTGATAAATATATGATCTATTAAAATGTTCATATGTGAGAATTTTCTTAGTATCATATGATAATTATTTATTTAGTTGTCTAGCAATAATTTTTTGTTGATGTACACTTTCAAAGTCAACTGAATTTAATAATTAAATATAAAAGTCAATATGATACCTAAATAATGATAATTCTATTGAATTTTTAATCATCAAAATACCACTTCAAGTTCGAAAAAAATATATGAATTTAATGGATATTGACATATTAATATGGAAGAACAAAGAAATTTACGTATTTCAATAACACTTGATAAGAAAATATCATACTAACACATTATTTAAAGTAAATAAAAATAGAGCACTTCATATTTCATTAAATATTATATCCCATAAAAGAATCTAAATATTTCTATATATTCTTTAAAGAAAATTTTATATAAAGTCTTAAAAGTATATATAAAATTATATATTTATATGTTAGTTTTATTCGGATTTTTTTTACTCAATATCAAATTAAATTTTATTGGATTTTTTAATATGTATGATTTGACTTTTCAATTTGATGCAGTTTTCCGGTGGAATCTGTAAAGAAATGGGAATGGCAAAACCGTAATTCCAAAGGATGTAAAAGGCATTTCTGGCTATAAAATAGAATCAATGATTCACACATCTTATTCTGTCGACTCAAACGTCGGGTAAAACTGATAAAACCCAACACCATAGACCGTAACAGTGCAAAGAAGCTTGCGATTTCTGTAATTGTCATTTCATCAAACACTTCACAGAAGAATACAGAGCGATCATTGTCCCTTAATTTTACATAGCGAGTAAAATATAGGCAGAAATTCAAATTGAATTGGACAATACGATAAAAATGAGCGATGTAGCTGATAAAATAGCGTATTTTCAAGCTATCACAGGTGTTGAAGACACCGATTTGTGCACTGAAATCCTCGCCGCTCATGGCTGGGATCTCGAACTTGCGATCTCTACTTTTACATCATCAAACTCTTCAGAAAATCACCATTCTGCCACTGACTATGCCTCCGAACCCACCACAAGCACGAATCTACAACCGGCAGAAACCGGTCTCGTCGCCGGTGGAACCGCCGGACAACCACCGGGACTAGCTTGGAAAATTATTACTCTTCCGTTCTCCATCATTTCCGGTAGTCTAGGTTTAATTTCAGGTGCTTTAGGGTTTGGTGTATGGGCAGCAGGAGGTGTACTTTCCTATTCGTTGAGGATGGTCGGGCTCAATTTGGGCCGTAATGGCGAGTCCACATCACCTTTAGTATCTGTATCTGCATCGGCTTCAGAGGCAATGAATTTTGTGAATATATTTGAGAGGGATTTTGGGAGTATAAGGCCGAATTTTATTGCTGAAGGTTTTATGGATGCTTTACAGAGGTCTCGGCATGAGTTTAAGCTGCTTTTCGTGTATTTGCATTCGCCTGAGCATCCCGATACGCCTATGTTTTGTGAAAGGACTTTGTGCAATGAGGCATTGGTAGCATTTATTAATGAAAATTTTGTTTCCTGGGGTGGGAGTATTAGAGCTAGTGAAGGTTTCAAGATGAGTAATAGCTTGAAGGCGTCAAGGTTTCCCTTTTGTGCTGTTGTTATGGCTGCGACAAACCAGAGGATTGCTCTGCTTCAGCAGGTAAACTGTGAAGTCTGTTAGGCGATTTAATAATATGATTGTTTTGTTTTCTGCAAATTGTCACTGTGCTGTTAGTGTATGGATTTGGATTAATAGAGAGCTCGTAATAGAAACAATTTTTAGAAATGGTTTGTATCAGGCAAATGTTATTATATTGCTTTGCAAGTTGTCGATATAGTGTTAGTATATGAATTTGGATTGACTGAGAGCTCATAATGGAAATAGTTTTTAGAAATTTTTTGTATCTTGTCTAACACATTTCTGGGAAATACTTTAGTTGAAGTGAATGCCATATTAAATCCAGGCTTAAAGTTGCTTCTTTTAGTCAAAGACTAGCTTTAAATTATGTGAGGGAAATTATGATTCTAGAATGAATTTGGATCAGTAATTTGAAAGCATTCAGCACAATCTTGGACAAACTGGGGATTGCTTGGAAAAATCCTTTATACTGGGGTCTTCAAAAACCCTTGATTCTTTTTTTTTTGGGTGCATGATAGAGCCGTCTTTGACTTATTAACCACCTTTTCTGTTGCTTAATACTGTCTAGAAGAACCACATAGGATATTGTAGAACAATTCATGTCAAAATATGATTTTGTACTTCATGGCGTGGCATGACTTGATTTAAGGACTTTGGTTGACTTGTCAGGTCGAGACAAAGCAATGACAACATCGAACAATTTGTTAACCACCTGAGTTTATCATAAAAACTCTTTAAGTTTGCCATACTTTGTTTTATATGATACTTGTTTTTCCTAATAAGGAATTAGGTCAGTGCAGAAATCAGTAATGCCTAGCTTAATGTGATTTTCCTAGATGTCTATTTGTCTACAGTCTACACACACATCGTATGGTCGGGTTCTTCTGTCACTAATAGAACGTGATGAAATGAGAGAATTTAGAATAGAACTGCTGGTAAATCCAAGAAGACTCTAATTGACTATTAGTTACTTATCCGACTGCAATTAAGTTGTCTGGCTATACTGTTAACTTCTATACTACTGTTGTACTAATATACAAAAGTTCCTTTTGAATCATTTTCTAGAGTTTGAGAATGTTCTGAGTGCAATAACTGTTGTATGCTCAGATAGATGATTTTTGTGATTTTAGATATGTAGGTGGCATATGGTTGTGTCCTTTGTTATGCTAGAATAGTAATCCTTGAAGTAGAAAGAAAAATGGTGGATCCTGTGTTTCTACCTCACTCTTCCCTTATCCACATAATTACACCTTTTGCGCCAGCTTGAATATTAGTAAATATACAAATACACCAACATCCTGAGTCGAGGATCTTTTGGAAACAACCTCTCTACCTTCACAAGGTAGGGGTAACCGGGTAAGGCTGCGTAGTAGTTGTGGGTCTCGATCCAAAGGTTCTTTCTTGATCTAGCTTCAAGGATGGGCCAGTATGGAAAGAAGAATGTAGAACCTAATAGAAATTACTACTAGTTGGACCAAAAAAAAGATTTTTTCAAACAATTGTGTGACCCACTTCTATTTATGCTGATTCCAAAGCTGTTCCCATTCCTAAAAGCCCAGCAGCAGAGTCAACCCCTCCTTCAGTCGGTTTATGAGCTGCCAAAAGCTATCTCTACGCTTGGTTGCTACCGAAAGTTGCTTTGCTCACATGACCCTCCCCATACCCCACTTGTTGGATTACATTGGGTTTATTGTTGTTGTTGTGGTTGTTATTGTATATAACTGGACCAACAACAACAACAACAATGCCTCAGTCCCAAACAAGCTGGGGTCTGACTCTTCATTTCTTCATTTAAGCTCAACTCATATCAATTAATCAAGATGGAAAGATTTCCTACTGAAATGATGTCTAAAACTGTCATAAAAAGAAACAAACTTTTTTGCACAAGCTTCCTTTTATCATTATTGGAACAAGGTTTAGTATTTTTAAGTATCAAGGTTCTCTTCTTTTTTTCCCCTTACCTTTGTATGCTATGTACTCAGTATGATGATATCGGTTGTTGTTCGAAGTAGTTTGGTCAGCTTTTGCACGTTATTGCCCACTTCGGTTTAGGTTTCATTATCTTTTCACCTCAATATTCGTTTAAGTTTTTTACCACCCGCTCGTTGTAATTTTGTCACAAGAGTCAACTCATCCCAACATTGACTAGCAATGGCACACAGAATGCTTGTAGTTTTTTAAAATATTACTTTTCAGTTGTTTTAGACAAAAGGCACACTTGAAGTATTTTCTGTTAGGACATTTATCTCTTTTTAAATATTTGAAATCATTTTTATCAGAAATAAAACACGTTGTTCCCTCAACCTCAGGCCTAAAGTTTACCTTTCACTTTTTGGTCCATCCCTAAGTGAGTAAAAGGGCAAGTATTATAATATCATATTTCCTAAAAGCCCCGGTTTTCAGCACCAAAGAATTATGGTTGAACACAGTGCTATCTCTGTATTAAAGCGAATTGATCCTTGTTTGTTCTTCCAGCACACTGCTTCATCCTGTTCCATGCTTCATTAATTAGGTTGTTGGAGAGACAATGTCAAAATTGTATTCGTGAATTGTGTTAAGATGCTCTGTTGAGTTTGATCTTTTGGTCAAGAAGTAAAATCAGATGAGAAGCTTTATTCTCTCTCAGTTTAGCTGCTTGTTTGCTTAGGTTTACTGTTGTTATCTTTTAATCTAGGAGGAAAAATAGTGGTTTTCATAGCTTTCTCTTTCAATGAGAAATATATTTGGAAAAATAATTTCCGCTGTATTAAATGCACTGTCTTCATTGTTACGAAACTATCAATAACCGATGCTTCCAGCCGATTGACAATTGTGTTTCCGTTGGCACTGTAATACTATCCCCACATTCCAATTTTCTACTCCTATTATTTGACTGAGTAGCTTATAAGTAAAGAAAGAGTAGACGTAGGGAACGGAAATTACATTCATAAATGGTACTCCCTCCGTTCCAAATTATGTGAACCTATTTCCTTTTTGGTCCGTTCCAAAAAGAATGACCCCTTTCTAAATTCGGTAACAATTTAGCTTAAACTTACAATTTTACCCTTAATGAGAAGCTTTTACAGTCACACAAATACTCTGGCCCCTTTTAGACTTGTTTAGGACCACTAATTTCAAAAGTCTTCATTTTTTCTTAAACTCCTGCCCAGTCAAACAGGTTCACATAAATTGGAACGTAGGGAATAGTAATTTTTTAATATTTGGTTTCTTATTGTCCATATTGACATCCACGTGGAAGTTTTATGTGCTCTATTACCCTCGTGGTGAATCAATGTGCTCTATTACCCTCATGGGTATGAAGTTTTGACCTCCCTGTTCCTTTGTTAAGGTAATATGTTAATGATATTAGAAGTCCTAGATTAGAAGTTAAACCCTTGTGGAGTGCGGTCTCTCTATTTCTCGTTGTCTCTTGTAATTGTCTTAGAAAACATAGCATTGATTAGCACCGGTTAGCGTCCGACGTCGTTGTATTTTTGCTTAGTCTATTTGACGTAAGTGGAAATGTTTTGTGATTAATTGGGGCATGTCACTAGCACATTCTTTCCTGTGGTTTTTGTTCTGTATCTTCCTTTCTATTGCTTTATCCTTCTTAGCTATCTGGCAAAAGTAGCTGTGCAAGCTTTTTTCCTTTTGTCGCGAAATCCAATTCAAGTTGTATTTACTACATTATATACCAAAAGTAGTGCAAAATCATATCAGATATTATTTGATGTTTTATGGAAGCAAACTTGCTGGGCTGGCTCTATCAAGAGCTACTTCATTAACCTCTCCATCAGTTTGATGTCTTCTTGTATTTTATATTCTGATGAACACTCTGCAGGTGGAGGGACCAAAATCTCCTGAAGAATTGCTTACTGCACTGCAAAGGGTGCTCGAGGAAAGTGCACCTGTGCTTGTTTCTGCCAGGCTTGAAGCAGAAGAAAGGAGAACTAATATACGTTTGAGGGAGGAGCAGGATGCCGCGTATCGTGCTGCACTTGAAGCTGATCAGGTAAGTACTTTTAGGTTCTATATAGGCTTTACAAGTTCAATCTTGAGACAGGGAAAAAGTAATTTGTGCGTTCCTGAACTGTTTATCCTATACCAGGCTAGAGAGCGTCAGAGGAAAGAAGAGCAAGAGCGGCAGGAAAGGGAAGCTGCTGAAGCTGAAAGGAAAAGAAAGGAGGAAGAAGATGCTCGTGAAAGAGCAGCCCATGAAGCTGCTGAAAGAAAAGCTGCATTGGCTAAGATGCGTGAGGAGAAATTACTGTCACTGGGGCCTGAACCTGATAAGGGTCCTGATGTTACTCAAGTAATCAGCTTGGTCTTGATTCTTTTATTTACCTGTCGTTATCAGTATGTCATAACCGTAAATATGTGGTTGTTTCTGTTGGTTTTAAGTATGCAACGAGGAAACTTTGAGAGTGAAATGTACATATTAAATGCTGTAGAAATTGTTGCTTCTCGGATGATTAAATTCTTTGTTGTTTTCTTGTATCCTTCAGGTTTTGGTAAGGTTTCCTACCGGTGAGCGCAAGGAGAGGAGATTTCCTTGTACTACAACCATACAATCTCTGTATGACTATGTTGATTCTCTAGGATGCCTGGAGGTTGAGAGATACAGCCTCGTGTCTAACTTCCCCCGCACAGTGTATGGCTCAGAGAAGCTTGCTCTGTCCCTGAAGGATGCTGGATTACACCCTCAGGCCAGCCTTTTTGTTGAGTTGAACTCATGAGAATAACATGCTGAATAATGGAGTCTATTGGAAGTTTTGTGCTAGAGATAATAGCTTTTGCTGAAAATGTTTTGTCTGTCAATCAGAATTTGCAATGAATTGAATTAGATGCACTATTGTCTTGTTAACCTCGTTAGTTTTCTACTACTTCCTCTCAAAGTAATAGATAATTGGAAACCATGATATATCCTTTATACGTTTAAATTTATCGTGAATTGATTAGATTTATATTGTTTTAACCTACCACAGTTGTTGCTCCTCCATCTGAAATTGGGACCACGAATCAGCAATGAAAAAGACTTTGAGAAGGCTAAGTATATTTGGGAGAAATTCAAAAGGGAAAAGGTCCAAAATTGCCCTCTACTATTATATATTGTTTATACTTTTTGTCCAAATTTACCCTGCGTTAACAAAGTTTGCATAATTGCCCCTAACGGATCTACATCTTGGCAGCTGACCCCTCTAATATTTTGTCCATGTCAGCTGCCAAGTCAGAGAAAAAAGATTTTTTTTGTTAAAAAAAAACACAAAAAGATAAAGACCAGCGAAGGACCCGGTTCTCTGTTGTTGCCATAGCTTTTCATTCGTCGTAAAAAATCATCATAATTCCATTTGGCTAAATCCTTAGAATAATCATAAGTTTCAACGGGAACTTCGTTCAAAAAAAATCATCCACTGCCGCCGCCGAAGTTGGTCACCAGATGGCTGGCAATCACTTCTCTCTCCTCCCTCGTCCCCTCTCGTCTGCCTCTGCTTTGCCATCAAACCTGGTCGGATCCGTTGAAAAAAGGGAAACACCGACGAACAGCTTGAAACTTTCAGATTTGCCCAAATCTGACTAAAAGGGAAACCTTCGGTGACTGCTGACAGCTTGAAATTTTCAGATTTGCCCAAATCTGACTAAAAGGGAGACCTTCGGTGACTGCTGCTTTTGACCGCCGCTACAGGCGTCGCTCCGGTGCTTTGCCGTGGAAGTGGCCCCACTAAGACAGACGCCGGCGACTCTTGTTCTGGCTATACTGTTGCGACTGTGTTTTCTTTCGCCGGATTTTGTGCTTTATCCTTGCCACTGTTATTCCGTTTTTTCTCATCTCTTTTGCAGTATATTGACCCCGTGCTTTGGTTGGATTTTCCGGCGAGTTTTCCTGTTTTGCTGGCCATATTAATGTTCTTAGTAGCTCCCCTTTCTAATGGCCTCATTCTGATGACGTTTGTGAAAATTGGAACTTTGTTCCAATGAACATTATCACTGCTGCTGCCTCGATATGCCACTATCCGATTGGTTTTTTGTTTGTAAATATTTGTTAAGGTCTGGTTCTTTCACTCGATTACTTGTGTGTTGAGGTTAAGCGATTTTATTTGAGCGATTAAATTACTCCTAATGCCGATATGGCATTTTATTTGGTGGGACCTGCTGACTTGGCTGCTGATACAGACCAAATATTAGAGGGGCTGCCACGATGGAGATCCGTTAGGGTTAGGGACAATTATGCAAACTTTGTTAACGGTAGGGATAGATTTGGACGAAAAGTATAACGGGTGACAGAAGTAAACAATATACCCTAATAGAGGGGTAATTTTGGACCTTTTCCCAATTAAAAAATAACCAGATTTATAAGTGGTCATTCTAAAATAGTCACAGGTTTAAAAGTAATCGAAATTTAGCCAATTTTCATGTAAAGATAAATCAGAACGAAAACATTGTTCAAAATCCGGAAAAATACTCCAGTATAATATACTGGGGTGGAGTTCCAACATAATATATTGGTCCAGCATAATATACTGGAGATTGAAGCACCAATGCTCCTTATACTGGAACTTTCAGCGTGTTGGAGTTCCAGCATAACATGCTGGAAGTTCATACACAGGTGCACAGATCTCCAGTATATTATGCTGGAACTTTCCGTATCGCAGCAAAATAGTGGCTATTTTTCAATGACTTTGCAAACGCTGGCTATTTATTGAATGACCAGTCCGAAAACTGGCTAGCCCGTGCTATTTTTATAGTATATTTGCATAGGTCTAACTCAAAGCCTGCTTCCTGCCCATCTTAAGCAGCGGCGGATCCAGTATAGTGTTACCGGGTTCAACTGAACCAGTACTTTTAACGCGGAGAATAAATTTATGTGTAAGAATCTACAAAATTTACAAAAAAATTAGTAGATATGACCCATAACTTTAAATATATAATTGATTCTATGTCAATAACCTTAAAGATTGAACCATTCCTGGATCCGTCCTGATATTAAGGACCACAATAAATGATCATTTCTAATTGATTCTATAGTTAAAGACACAAATAACTCTAGCAGATCTGAAAGACATTGTCACAATAATCTTCAAATACTCATTACAACAAGCTGAAATTTGGCTAATAAAATGACAGACACTATTACAGAGTCGCATTAAAATTCAATCTTGAGAAGTTTTGAGCAATAAAAATCACCACAATTTTTTGCTAGAAAAATGACATGAAAAATTAAAAGAAAAAACAAGAAAGAGAACACAAGCATATAGCAGGCATAAATTACACAACACTGGTCATAACTTGCTCTTGGTACTAGCTGTTAATCCCTTAGCAATCTCTTTTAAGGAAACCAAAATACCTTCCTCACAAATTCACTGCAAAACTCAAACTATGCATTTTCCTCTCAAACTTCATCTGCATGTTCACAAATGTAATATGTTAAAAGAAACACAACATAAAATGGCTAAATTACTGCATTGACAGAGACCAGCCTTAGAAGAGTTTCATAGAACCATTTTCATAAATATAAATATTTGAGTACTTTATGCAATGATTTTTCTAAATCTTTTCACTGACCATGTATATCATAATTAAAAGGCCCTTCAACAAGCACATGCAACAAATGTAACAAACTGATTCTCTTATTTAGTAGTTATGCAGAAGAATTCCTATTACATCAATAGGTCAATTCTTACCTAATGATTCAACACAGTTCATGATCAAAAGTCAAATTATTTAATGGATATTGAAAGTTCATCGTTGAAGATTTACTTACTTGAACCATAGACATAAACTTTAAGCATGTTGTTTCCCATTTCCTCATGCGTTTCCTGGATCTGCTTGGCAAAAGTGACAAGAGGACGACGACATTTATGTAATTCAATTAGCTGCAGCGTCCCACTATCTGCAAATCCTTCTGGGATCTCTCTTAAGAGTTTGCATTCTCTGATGCAGACACGCTCAAGGCATTGGAAATAATCATCGGTGGCTCTCCAATATCTAAGATTATACAGCTCCTCAAGGAGTAAACACTTCAATTTAGGGAATCCCATCTCTGTTATTTCCCACTTATTGCCTGAGAAGGCGAGATTTTTCAATTCAAGCACCTCGAGATTGGGCAACTCGCTAAAAATGTTTATGCAATTCCACGGAAGATAAGTACGGCTAAGTGTCAATTTCTTGAGATTTGGTGGGAAAGAACCTGAACTTGGATTGATTAAACACGGCAGCCGGTTGGAAATAAAACCATGTGGAACTGTAACATTTAGTGCCTCGAGCTCTTTTAAATATTTAAGATTGTTATGCCATCCCACCTCGCTCTGAAATTCCTCTGCTTTACCAGCAATTTCCAATTTCTTTACTTTCTTAATCGCTTCAAATATTTCTTTTGTGCAACAAGAAGGTATCAACCCAGAAACAGTTTGTATGTTTTCCAAAACCAAGTTCTTCACCTCATTTTCTGATACCGTCTGAGGAGTGTCCAAATACATACACCAACAATGGAGATGCCTTAACTGAAATAATTTCCAAATTCCATTTGGTAAGGAGTACATATTCCATGAACTAGAGTATATTGGATGTGGACGAACAATGAGAGTTTGTAAATTCAGAAGTTTAGAAATTGGTAATTCTCCAGACCTCCTAATCATCAATGCCAAATACCTTAAAAGAACTAGGTCTAGTATAGCTACGGGGAAGTCGAGCATCTTCTTATTCTCCAAGTCCAATACCCTAAGAAGTTTGAAATGACAGCTTTCAACATTAAGGATTGTTCTAGAATTGACAGAAAAGGAACGTAATTTGCTATAAGCAAGCTCTGGGAATCGGCGGTTAAAATATAAGCCCCATGATTGTTGTGACACCCACCTGCAGCCTTCAGGAATCACCCATAGAGGTCCATCAATATCGGCATTTACAATATACCAAAGATTCTGGTTGTCGGCTTCTTTCAAGCAGAAATCATGAACAAGATCATGAATCATACATGTCATGATTTTACCATCCATACTTCTCTTGCTAACAATAACTAGACTTTTATCAATAAGATAATTTAAATGACTAGCGGCCACTTCTTCCAATCCCTCCATACCCCTTACCTTTAAGAGCCCTTCCGCAATCCATAATCTAATCAACTTTTCCGTAGAAATTTCACTAGCTTTTGGATAAAGTCCAAAATACAGAAAGCAACCTTTCAGATAAGAAGGAAGATGATTGTAGCTTAAAGCAAGCACTCCCGAGCATTGTTGATAAGCATCAACTTCTGCTAATGAGCTCACACTTTCAGCTACTTTTGTCCACTCGTCCAGTGTCCTCTTGCTGGAGAGAACCTTGGCAACCACAGTAATCATAAGTGGTAAACCATTGCAGTTTTTGGCAACCTCCTTTCCGACATTCTCAAATTCAATCGCAAAACCTTTTTCTACAAACGCGTTTTGGTAAAACAAATTCCAACTGTCCTCTTGGTCAAGTAAATGCATCCTGAAAGGATCCTTCGGAGAGCTAGCATATTGAGCAACCTCAACGTCTCTAGTAGTCAACAATACCCGACTTCTTTTACCATCGTCTGGAAGACAGAGTCTAATCTCATCCCAAGCGTTTTTGCTCCATATGTCATCCACAACAATCAAATACCTTCGACCCATTAAACTTTGTTTCAAGCAAACGGCTAAATCTGAATCGCTTTTCTTATCAAGGTCTTCTTCCTTCCCAATATTAGCATCCATTAGGAGGCCTAAAAGCATCTTTCTATAACTATAGTCCTCAGAAACGGTAATCCATCCACGGATGTCAAAGAAGCTCAAAATTGAGGGATGAGAAAACAGCTTTTTGGCAAAAGTTGACTTACCAATACCGCCCATACCAGTAAGAGAGATGACTTCCAGTTCAGGCAAGCCACTCGTGAGTTGACTCAGCATGTTTGCTTGTTCAATGTTGTACCCCACCATATCGTTCTCAAGGGTTGAAGCATGCAATCGTGGTGAACTTGAATCGCCAAGTGAGGAATTTCCAGCTTGCGAAGTGTTATTCTGATTGTGCTTGATGAGCTCTTCCTTGAGGGAATCAACATTTTCATTACCTCGTTGTAAGATCTCAAAAAGACTCTCGAGGGCTTCCTTTTGATGGAGTCCATCATGTTGTTCGTCCATTATCACCTTCATCTGTGATTCAACTTCATCTTCTGCTTCATTTGCTATGTGTCTGACTTTTGCGTGCAAATTCTTCGTTTGTTCACCATCAAAATTGTCAAGAAGCTCTTGCAGAGAATCAACCTTCTCGTAGAGTAAATTCAAACTTTCCACATGAGCGTCCAATAGATCTAAGTTTAATAGCAAAAGCTGAAGTTGTTGTATTGTTCCCATTAGAGAAGTCAATGCAACATATGCAGCCATCTCTCTCTGTACTTCTGCAGTAAAGGACCTCCAGATTAGCGAATGAATCAATTTGGACTAGGTAGACATTTAAAATGACAGAAATGGCAAACACTAACATTGAATTATTGTATTGCATGCAATAAAAGTTGTCATTGTTTTAACAATTGACGCGTTTCACATAGTCTCGGTCCAGCATATACACACAGAAAATACAGTAGATAGATTCCACCAATGCAACCTAACACATGCACATGCCTATTATGGAATATAAACTGCGGATAGATCGTATTGATTATACCCAAAATCAGATCTAAGTATCTAACATATTTAACAAGTCCATTTTAACACATACCTTTCTAATTACTCGGGACGCCCCAATCAAGAACTAGTGCGCTCCTCCATACACTATAACTCTTTTAGGTCTTAACATAAATATCTCTTCTGAAATGAGTCATATAACTATAACTAAAAACATCTGTAATGGGTCAGATAAGCATTATTGAACTGTGGCAAATTGCCAT